>JAODPA010103937.1:0-20735 GCA_025585075.1 Nepenthes mirabilis | reverse complement strand
AAATATAAAAAAGTTATTTAAAAATAAAATAATTTAATTTGATTGATGTGACACTACCTAATCTTTTAATGTGGAATGAATGGCTGAGATTAACGTAGATGGGATTCAGAGTACTGAACTCCTATTGACGGACCTCAATTTCAAATCCAATCCACTTTTTTCAGTAGGAGTCCTCGCAAGCTCGCCCGTAAAACCGGCAAAACTCGAGCCCCTCTACCGGCCAAATCGGTCACCCACCCCATCCTCACGGCATTCTCTCTCCTTGCTCACATTTGACTCTAATTTGGACTTTATCTCATTTCACTTTAATTTCTTGTGCATTTCAACGTCATTTCGTATGCAAAACGCTCTCTCTACCCCGAAAACAAATAAATAAATCAGCAAATCGAATACAGATTCATCGTGATTTGCTTTGAATTTCAATTTCAACTTCGAGCGTTTGTATCTATGTTTCCCTCACCGATCTTTTCTCTCCTCGTCAGTGTCGAATAGGCGGTGCGATCACCATCATAATCGCTTTCAATGGCTATGGAAGTTACTAGCTTCAGATCTTTTATCTCCCCCTCTTGTATAGTTCTTGTTGTCTGATTCAACTTTCCTTATCCTTCTGCTATCTTGGTCACTCTCCTCTCGCTGCTTGATGATCCGCTCATCAGATGTGAGTTATCTGATTTACGATCTGTTGCATACTCTTTTAGTTCGCATGTTGATTGATTTCTGCTGTTCGTTTGAAGAGTGATTTCTGTCTTTCTTTCGTTTTTGGTTTTAGATTAAAGATTTATGAATGAAAGTTTGCCTTTTATTTTCTGCTGAATTGACGAAAAGGGTTCCGTTGTTTCTTTGATTCAAGTTCATGTAAGGCAAAATTGATAAAACTATTCCAACATTCCTTCAATTTTTTTATTGCTACATTTAAATTGAGATATTTTCATTCTATGTTGATTAAACTGAGACAATTTTAACGATAAAATGTCTGTGGTTTTGATTTGGAGAGGAGAGGGAAGGAAAGTTGGATGGCAGAAAAAAATAATGTGGGATGTGGCTAAGTTGTAGCGATCCAGGCACCATCAGCGTACATCAGTACTGCTCTTCGGTTCCTCCCAGAATTGAAACTAAGCTGATTTGCCTGAAAATTTCCGACCTTAAAAGAACCTTACTTTGTAATACTATAATACAATTGATCAAGGTCGAAAAGATGGCGACGTGACTGATAATTTTGTTGGTGTTTTATGTAATTCCTTTAGATTTTCTTTAGGCAATTCCAGCGCTGAGGAATAATGAAACGTTACTCCTCATTCGTTTTGATTTGTAGGATTTTTTGTTTTCCCTAAGATAGGCCCGGTCTCTTTAAATGATTTTTGAACACCATATATTGTCGTGTTTGTATCTGCAGACAATCTTTTGATAATGGTCTCTTTGGGGGATATGAAAATGAACGTCTTTCAGCAATGGAAGGAAGGATAAATAAAAAGGAACATAAACAAGTTTGAGTGGAAGAACGCCTGGCAATCGCGATCTTCAGTGGATGGAGCTGAAAAGAACATGTTTTTCTGGATAATCAAGTATGCATATATTCCTTATTCTTGAGAAGATTTTGTTTGAGATTTCTAAGTAGACATGCATTCCAGATTACAGTTCTTTTATTGTACTGAAAATAACAATGTGAATTATCCACCTTTGGTATTAAAAAATAAAAGAATCCTCAATTAATATGAGACAAAGAGACTTCCACCATACAATTAAAAAAGAATTTAGGTAATAAGAAAGATAGATTGCCATTCCTTGGCATCATTATAGAAAAGGATGATAACCAAACACAAGGTGGGTATGCATGTTACCAAATTGCTTAAATAGAGATAACGTAGCGCAGCTCCTTTCAAAAAAAACTTGCCAATTAGAAATCAATAACCCAATTTAATATACCATCCTAACAACAAAGCTAATAAAGAGACCAAAAAGCAAGGGGAAAGCATAACTTGCCCTCAAGGTACCGATTCTTAGCCATGGTTTAGATTGTATTTGCCTCTCTGCTAAATTGCTTTATTAGGTAGAGTGTTAGTGAGGAAGGCAAAGCTTGGGCAGCTACCATTTGATTGTCCCTTTAGTAGAATATTACTCAGCCTGTTTAACGAAATTTGCGCTAGTTGAATTAGTTATTTATTTCTTACAATATGTTGGTTCCAATAGTTCTATGGATTTTGTAGGTCTCTATGCAACTCTCTCTCATCACCTTCCAAAGAAGAAAGAGAGAGAAGTTTCAGCTTTTGAAAGAGTACTCTATAATCTTTGGACTAAGGAATCATATATCTCTGACCGACTGTATTCCTTGAACCAAGTTGCATATTTAATCACCCCCTTTCATGCAGTTTTTTATTTCTTATTTTATTTTAGATGTTAAGTGGGTGTCTAGTGGAATATTTTATCATGGGTATCTGATGTTGATATGGTATCGTATCTGATTACATACAAACCGTCGTTTGCAGTTTCTACTTCGAACCTTTGTGGTGTTCCAGAGCAATATAAAACATCCAATTCTTTTGACTCTCTTCATAACAATTCTGGCAACACCACAAAAGGGATGACTCACCTAACTGCCGAGACTGAAAACTCATCCAGCTTGCTTGAACTTGCTGCTAACAATGATGTTGAGGGCTTCAAGTGGCTGCTTGAGTGTGGCGCTTACACCATTAATGAGGTTGGACTTTGGTATGGCCGCCAAAAGGGCTCTAGGCAAATGGTTCGTGAGCATCGGACTCCTTTGATGGTTGCTGCTACTTATGGCAGTGTCGATGTTTTGAAGTTTATGCTCACACAGGGTGGTGCTGAAGTGAATCTTTGCTGTGTGCCGGACAAATGTACAGCCCTTCATTGTGCAGCTTCTGGTGGGTCTGTTGATGCTGTTGAAGTTGTGAAGCTTCTTTTGGAATCTGGTGCGGATCCGAATGCCATGGATGTGAATGGCCTGCGCCCCTTGGATGTAATTGTTGTTCCTCCAAAGCTCACAAGCATGAGAGCTTCCATGGAGGAACTTCTTATGGGTAATGACAGCTGCAACCTTCAGCCAAAGTTGCGAATATCCATAACAAGTTCCATCTGTAGCTCACTCCCTCTCTATTCATCGTCTGAAAGTGGTTCTCCATCTTCTCCAACAGATTCAGTATCATCACCTATGATTTTGAAATCAAGTGATCTTCCCACAAATCCTTGTTCTGAAAAGAAGGAATATCCAGTAGATCCATCTCTTCCTGACATAAAAGACAGCATATATGCGACAGATGAGTTCCGGATGTTCTCATTTAAGATTCGGCCATGTTCTCGAGCATACTCTCATGATTGGACCGAGTGCCCTTTTGTACATCCCGGAGAAAATGCACGCAGAAGAGACCCACGCAAATTCCATTACAGCTGCGTGCCTTGCCCTGATTTCCGGAAAGGTGCATGCAGACGTGGAGACATGTGCGAGTATGCTCACGGAGTGTTTGAATGCTGGCTCCATCCAGCTCAATACCGGACCCGCCTTTGCAAGGACGGGACAAACTGCAACCGACGGGTGTGCTTTTTTGCCCACCGGCCAGAAGAGCTTCGCCCCCTATACCATTCCACAGGTTCTGCTGTCCCCTCCCCAAGTGCAGTTGCCCCTTCAGTGACCGTCATGGACATGGCGGCTGCTTTGAATCTTTTTCCGGGTTCACCTTCGTGCCCTTCACCATTTCCACAGCATCCCATTTCTCCTCCTATGAATGGCATTGTACACTCTAATGGCGCTTGGCCTCAACCAAATGTTCCGACCCTTCATCTCCCTGGAAACAATCTTCAATCTAGTCGATTGAGGTCTTCACTTAGTGCTAGAGACATTCCACCTGAAGACTTAAGTATGCTGTCTAATTTTGATTTGCAGCAGCATGCCTTGAATGATTTGACCAGCTTCTCGAAGCAGCGATCAAATCCTCCTTCCTGTCTTAGTTACTCTGGTCGGGCCAAGTCCCTGGCTCCTTCAAACCTTGACGAATTGTTTTCTGCAGAGCTTACATCATCTCCTCGCTATTCAGATCAGGCAGCAGCTGTTTTCTCTCTGACACAAAAATCTGCTGCTCTCAATCAATTCCAGCAACAGCAGAGCAGGTTATCACCTATTAATACTAATGTTTTCTCACCCAGAAGTGTTGAGCATCCTCTATTGCAGGCTTCATTATGCATGTCCTCTCCTGGAAGGATGTCTCCTAGAAGTGCTGAGCCTATCTCGCCAATGAGCTCAAGGCTGTCCTCGTTTGTAATGCGCGAGAAGCAGAGTAATTTGCGATGTCTTAGTGCACGGGACCTTGGTTCTAAGCATTTGACCTCCATAGCCGGATCTCCCGTTAGTTCTTGGTCACACTGGGGATCCCCAAATGGTAAAGCAGATTGGTCAGCTAATGTGGGAGATGAACTCGGCCTGCTGCGAAGGTCATCGTCGTTCGAGCTCGTGAACAATGGTGAGGAACCAGACCTCTCGTGGGTCCAGTCTTTGGTGAAGGAATCACCACCTGAGATGAAAGAGAAGACAGCGGCACTGGCATCTGCAGCTACACCAATCCGTGAGTGTCTGACCACTAACCATTTACTTGAATCAGTTGATCATTCTTCTGTTTTAGGTGCTTGGCTCGAGGAAATGCAGCTCGATCAGCCCTAAGAATGATCTATTTCTTTCCCCTTCTTGATTGAGGTAGGAAAAATAATTCAGAATTTAGTATAATACTAATTTTTTTTTTTATTTTGATTATTGCCATTTTTTTTTGTATTGACTGAAGAAAATGAGATGAGATGCCTTTTCCCTGGGGTATTGCTAGATAACCCAATTTGGGCAGGTGTTTTTGAACTCGCTCAGGAGTGTTAGGGAAAATTCTTGTTGAGAACCGAAACGAAAATAGGAAAATTTCACTGCCAATCCTTATTTTTCTTGACTACCGCTGTCGATGAAAACAGCCTCTCTCCAATGTAATTTGACCTTTCTGATAAGTGTGGAGAAAGAAAGAGTGTCTTCCATTGGAGAATCTTCCTGAAATCAAGAATCACAGGAAAGGAGAACATGTAATTTCTATTTTGTAAGACCGTATTAAAAGTTGTTTTTCTTCTATGCTTTACTTTCATATCTATCGATTGTTTTGATGTTCATTTGATTAATTATCTCTGAAGGCCTGTTCTGCTCATTCTTCTATTTTATTGCATCTTTTTCGCTGACTACCTGAATCTTTGATAATTGAAATGTCAGGAAGAATCTGCTGTTAAAATAGCATTTGAAAACAGTCATAAATGTGATTTTTTTCTTAAAAAAAGAAAATCCTCTAAAAAACTAATAAATAAATAAATAAGTTGGGGTGATTTAGATGTGGGCAGTCTGATATCTTTATTTTGATGGGTTTGTTTCTATGAGCTTCTTTTCTTATTAAGTTTCAGTATGTTGAAAGTACCTTGAGAGTTTAGCAAAAGATATAAATTGTAAATTTACATAGAAAGTAATTTTTTTTTAAAAAATGGAGAACAAACACCTCACGTGGTTCTGAGGCACGGTGGAGGATCCCTTCTTGAGGTGGATTTAGATCTGGACCATTTGATATCTCTTTCTTTCTCAATGATTCCGGACTTAAAAACGGAAGTCCGAAAACTCTTTTTTTTTTAATTCCTCAAAACCCGCAAAATGGTGGTATGAGAAATCAAGGGGTTAATGTGGATAACAAGAATTTCCTCCTAAGAAAATTTGAAATGATGATCTTATTCATGCATACCACATATTGAATGGCGAGGCTGTGAATGTGCGAAGTCCGGAGAACTACGAATGTGGGCATTAACATCCTCTTTGTGTTAGCCTTATCAATGTGATGTTCATCTCGCAAACGAGCTCTTACATATCTGAGAAAAGTGGCTCATCCAAGGTGATGAAGATGACGAGAGTTTGAAATCTAATTATTAAATCAATTCCCCGATAAGCTAAGCCTTTGTTCGCTTGAATTGAATTTATATCTACTTTGTCACACATGTTCACAGCTTAATATTCTGTTTTTTTTATAGAAGAGAATGGTTTTATCTACTTAAAATTTAGAGGGGATGATGTCTAATGTATTTGCACATCTTTCCTCTGTTATGGTACGTGACCTATATCGATAGTCGGCAAGCGGATCAACCTTTACTAGAAGTGATAGCAGTGAAAATCATCTGATCAAGCAAGATGTGCTATTTCGAATGACCTATAATGGAGTCGACTGTTCCTCTTTCTTTGACTCTTTTTTATCAACAATTATTGGAAAAAAATTAGTACAAAAGTCCCCGAATGGTCAAGATGTTTTGTCAATTGGGGAGATTTTGGGGCCAATTCTTATGGGCAAGTTGGGATTACTTTTTAGCTTGGATTCCAAGCCGAAAGTGAGGGTAAAATTTTCACCCTTCAATACGTTCTTTGCATGAAACGTTGGATGGATTGTTTTGAAACAATGCCAGTTAGGTTTTAAAATTATGAGTTTGATTTGTACTGCTACACATTAGGATCTACATGATGTATAATTTTTGCTGGTCTTTGGATTCTTTTATATATAAAAAAGATAAAATTCAACTTAATTAAAAATGAAACAATACTTTTGAAGGGAAAGCTATTAAGTACAGCTTTTTTTCTATAATATTTTTTTCAAAATAAGAACCAAACATCAAGACTGTGTATTGAATTTTGATTATTTTTTTTATGGGCGTCACAATGATAGGATAGTTATCAAGAAAACTAGTGATGTTTGTGTAAAAGTCGATTGAGAGTCGGTCGAGAATTCTTCAAGCGGTAAAAGACATTGAAAGGTTTAGAATTGATCGAAGGTTATCAGACTAGTACGTGATATACGTTTAACGTGTGCATGAGTGCCAATCTCAAATTAGATGGTGTTCGGGGAGCACCAAAGAGACACCTGAGCGATATTTTCAGATTGTCTAGTGCCTGAGGTGCGTATGGGAGGACGCTTGTGCACTGAACATAGCAGGTATGTACTCGATGCAAGCTCAAGCGTCACTTGTAATATAAAACTACGTCTAACGCAATTTTAGTTATTCTGAAATAGTTTTCTCATACAAATAGTGCCGCACAGAGAGAAAAAATAGAAAAAAGAGAAGAGAGAGATTTAGTATCTAGTTGATGTTCAATATGAATTCTATTCTTTGTTAAGGTTGGGTACGCTATTTTGGAGTAAATTTTTAGATTATATTTTATTTGATTGCCCTTATTTCTCATTGTATTTTTTTATTGTAGGTAGTTAGGTATGTTGAGAGAGTTGTAATCAACCAATTTTCATTCTAAATTATAGTGAAGAGATTTTGAAGAAGGTTATTTATAATCAACACTATTATTGATGGGCATATTGGAAATGGGCTGGCCCAATGTCAACGGAGGCCCAAAACGGCATGTTGGACGGTCAACTTAAAAACAGCCCAACAGGAGACGCAGGCCCAAATCCTGAAAGGCTCATGACGGTCAACTCTAACGTTGACCGTCCAGACTTCAGTAGACAGCCAACTCATGTACAAACGGTCAACTCGAGCGTTGACCGGATGTACTGTAGCAGCAGGCCCAAAATGGTTTTTTATGGGCCTGGTCCACTTGAGCCCACGATCCAGCAGACGACCAGTAACGGCTCTTTCAGTACTTTCCATGATTTTAGCCAACACCTCAATAAGGACATTGACAAAATCAGCGTCTTTCACATAATGAAGGCGCCAGATTTTTACAATCTTTTGCCAACTGGGGCTCTCCAACGGTAAAATACAAAGAAGGAAGGTGAGCAACTTGAAAAGCCGTTGACTGCCGTGGAAGGAAGCAATCTCAGCCAGTTTGGCAACTGGCGCCGTCTGTGGAAGGAAGGCCAACCAGAATAACGTAGGGGATCACGTCTTCCAACCAAGGAAGATCATCCCACCATCCTTTAAGTAAACCCTAAACCTCTCACTCAGGGTATGCATACTCTGATTTACACAAGGCAAACTTACTCAAACAACGAAAAACTCTTACTGAGACAACGCAAGCTCTGACTGACACCACGCCCATGAGCGCTTACAGAGTATTGGATAGAGGCCCACCATCTCTTCCTCTCTATTTAAGCTTTCGTCCTCCAATACCACCAAAGGCCTCGAGATTTCTGGAGCCCCATTTGGCTTTCTGAAAATCGTTTCCTGAAACTTCCACGCTTTCGAAACTCTGCTTCCTCACGCTCTCTGTGAGTAGGAAGCAATAGTCCACGTTCTCGACAAGCCAAACACTCTTGATCGATCAACTCGTTCTCTCCCTCTCTTACTTTCCAGTTTACCTTTCCCACTTAGAAGGCTTTACTGACTTGAGCGTCGAAGTATTTTTGGTGGGACAACCTTTCGCCGACACACTGACCTCTTATTCATTTTAGTGGTGTGTAGGATTCGAACTCAGTGAACGAAGCCGGGTCAAGTAATCTAGACGAATTCGAATCTGTTCGAAGTCAGATTCAGGTACACATCATTGGCCCCGTCTGTGGGAAGCGCTTACAAAAGCCAACCACTACTCTGCACAACGCTTTTTTTTCATCATCTGATTCTGATTCATTCGCAATGGTGAACACGAGAGTCCAAGCTTGCGATCCCGTTAGAGACGTCACTTATTCCGACCAGGATCACGCTGTTGGTACCACTGTCAACGGGACAACGGGTGGTGTGCCAGCACCCTACTTCCAACAGCTGATGGAGCAGATGCAGGCCAACAATCGTCTGCTCCAAATACTCTACACTCAAAACGAGCAGCGACAGTAGGCGGCTTCTCTGGCAGCCGTTCCTTCTTTGGCCACCAAAAAGGGTGGCTAGAGGAAAAATATGCCTGTCAAAAGGCCCGAGAGATCCAAGAACAATCCGGTCCCAGCCTCCTCACGCATTCTTAGCCAGAACAGGCCTGAAGAATGCTCCGAGAGCACAACTCCGCGAGAAAATTCGGAGAGAAGAAATTTTTGATACTCTCGAGCAGAAGACGGGAATGCAGTCTAGGAGCGAGCCTCCAGGACTGCCAGGTTTGCTGAATGTAGTAGCCAACCGGTTGCTGGATCCTCTAGGGACAAGACAGAGTTGAGGGCTTACCTTAACTCCAAGAGATCTGCAAACGCCACTCGCACAGACCCGCGAGTGGATAAGATTTGGAACCGCGTGTTCCAGGACGAGGAGCACGCTATCAAGTTGGACTGATCTTCTTTCACAGCGGAGATCTTGAACCGTCCACTTCCCACCAAGTTCAAGATGCCGTCCCTTGACTCATACGATGGGAGTAGTGATCCGGTTGACCACTTAGATTATTTTCGCACCCATTTGAGTCTACAAGAGTTGGAAGACTCAGCGATGTGCCGTTGCTTCCCGCTCACACTGAAGGGAGATGCCTAAATCTGATTCCATCACCTTCCTTCAGGCACCATCGGCAGTTTTCGGAAACTCACAGATCTTTTTCCAGCTCAGTACGCCTCGAGCCGACGGGAAGAGAAGCAGCCGTGACACCTCTCCCACATCAAGCAGAAGCCGGGGGAGAACCCACGGCACTTCCTGGATCGCTTTGTGGCAGAAGCTAGATGGATTCTCTGGATCACGGAAGAGATGAAATTGGGCAGTTTCATCTCCGCGCTGATCTACAGGGACTTCTTCAACCACCTGGCCTACAAGAATCCCCAAACCTTTCGGGAAGCAGAGTCTATTACTCGGACCTACGCTGCAGCGGAGGAGGCCAACGAGGCGAAACGCCCAGAGCGAGTAGATCAGTCTCGATCATTCCTTGGAGAGATAAAAAGGAAGTACGGCGGCAGTGATCGCTCCCGCCGGAAGCAACACAGGACTGGGCCTTCGGAGTGCAGAGACTACGGGCCCACCAGCTTCACGCCTCTGATGGACATGCGCTCGAACGTCCTTATGTAAATTCGCGGAGAGAAGTTCTTGAAGTGGCCAAAACCACTAAAGAAGGACTCTGGGAACCAGTTGCAGTACTGCGACTTCCACCGCTCTGCTGGGCATTCAATTGAGGACTGCAAGACACTGCAGAGGGAAATTGAGGAGCTGATCCGCAGAGGCCACCTCACTAAGTTCGTCATGGGCTCCGGACAGAGCTCCTGAGCGGCTGGAGGAGAGGGGCAGGAGCAGTCTCCTCCCCGAAATCGGATTACAGTAGGGGTGGTTAATATGATCACCACCTGACCTGCTAAGAACCCAGCCGGTGGCGAGGAACAGCAGACTGAGAGGAAGAAGTAGCGAACGGCGGACAACACTATTAGCTTCAATAATGATGATTTAACTTATGTAATATCCCTCCATGCTGATCCCCTCGTTGTATCCGTACTCGTTTCAGATGGTACTGTTGATTACTAGTTGAAGCGAGTGTTTGTTGATAATGAAAGTTCTAAAGATTTGCTTTAGTTGGATGCATTCTTCAAATTAGGCTTAAAAAAGAATCAACTAAAACCTGCCGAAAGCCCATTGTACGGCCTTGACAACGAGCCTGTGCCTGTTCAAGGGACCATCTAATTAGATGTTACCTTGGGTACGTGTCCGAAAACAGCAAGCCGAATACTCGCCTTCCTTGTGGTTGACCTACCTTCTGTGTATAACGCCATACTGCGCAGGCCTTGCTTGATAGCGTTTGGGGCGGTCACCTCGATTCTGCACCTCAAGATGAAATTCCCAACGCCTTACGGTGTGCGAGAGGTGTTGGGTGACCAGGTTACCGGACGAACCTGTTACATGTCTCAGGTTGCCCCTAGCGGTAGCACTAAAATAGTTGGGAAACTCGACCATCGAGACGAGACAACCCCTTCAGCAAGTGCAATTCGGTGAAGCCATGAATCTAGTCCCACCGGACCCGAAGGAACCGAAAAAGTGTGTACAGATCGGCGGCGATGAATTGATCGCGTTCTTGCGACGGAACGCTGACCTCTTCGTATGGACTCTAGCAAATATGCCTGGGATTCCGGCGGAGGTGATGGTCTATAAGTTGGGGCTGGATCCTGGCCAGAAACCCGTTAGGCAGAAGTGGAGAAATCACTCCGTTGAAAAGATGATCGCCATCCGAGAGGAGGTGAAGAAGCTGCTGGACGTAGGTTTCATTAGAGAAGTTCACTACCCGGACTGGCTCTCTAATGTCGTCTTGGTGAAGAAAAGTAACAAAAAATGACGGATATGTGTCGATTTTACCGACGTTAATAAAGCCTGCCCGAAGGATAGCTTTCTCCTGCCCAGGATCGACCTGCTGGTTGACTCGACAGCCGGACATGAGTTGTTAAGCTTCATGGACGCCTATTCGGGTTACAACCAGATTCGAATAAGTCCGGAGGACGAGGAACACACCTCGTTCATGACTGATCAAGGCACCTACTGCTACAAAGTGATGCCTTTCGGACTGAAAAATGCTGGAGTGATCTACCAACGGCTGGTCAACAAAATGTTCAAAAAACAGATTGGTTGCAACATGGAGGTCTACGTCGACGACATGCTCGTTAAAAGCAAGGTCACCGGCGACCACATTCGCTACCTGACAGAGTCGTTCGAGGTGCTCCATAAGTATCACATGAAGCTGAACCGGGCTAAGTGTGTCTTTGGAGTAGCCTCCGATAAATTCCTGGGTTTCATCGTTTCCCAACGGGGGATTGAGGCAAACCCAGAGAAGATCGAGTCTCTCGCCGACATGGCTTTATCACGGAGCGTAAAGGACGTCCAACGATTGACTGGACAGTTGGCAGCATTGCCCCGCTTCCTTGCGAAGTCCGACGACAAGTACCAGCCATTCTTCAAGGCCCTTCGAGGGACAAAATCCAACGAGTTTCAATGGACAGCAGATTGTCAGTTAGCTTTCGATGAACTGAAGCTGTATCTGGCTAACCCGCCGTTGTTAGTGTCACCCAAGGGCGGAGAGGAATTATACCTTTACTTGGCGGTGTTGGAGGTGTCCCTCAGTTCTATCCTCATGCGCCAGGACTCCGATACTCAACGACCGGTCTACTACGTGAGTAAAACGTTGACCGGCCCGAAGACTTGCTACTCGCGCGCAGAAAAACTGGTTTTGGCATTTATATTCTCCGCGCAGAAGTTAAGGCCCTATTTTCAGGCCCACCGGATAGTGGTGATCACGGACCAGCCTCTGAAAAGTATACTCCAGAAACCCGACGTTTCTGAGTGGTTGGTAAAATGGGTAATCGAGTTGGGCGAGTTCGATATTGAATTTCAGCCTAGGCCTGTTGTAAAGGCGTAGACGTTGGCTGATTTCATCGTTGAAACTACAATCCCAATTCTTGAGGAACAACCCGAAGAAAGCGCGAAATTTCTTAACGGAGTTTCAGAATGGATACTCCACGTGGACAGATCGTCTACGGACACGGATAGTGGTGCTGGAGTGGTCTTTATGACCCCTGATGGGTTTGAGGTGAAATACTCCCTCAGGCTCAATTTTCCTGCAACTAACAACGTTGCCGAGTACGAGGCCCTGTTAGCCGGATTGCGATTAGCCAAGGAATGCTCTGCCAAGAGGCTGACAGTTTACAGCGATTCTGAGCTAATCGTTAACCAGGTTAACGGAGGCTTTGAGGCGAACAACCTTCACCTGGCCAAGTACTTGGCAAAGGCAAGGGAGGCCGCCCAGGGTTTCGACAAGCTAACCCTAGTTCATGTTCCCCGAACTGAAAATTAGAAGGCGGACCAGCTGGCCAGAGCCGCTGCGGCCGAAAATTCGGAACAGTACTCGAGAGACATGCAGGAGATCCTAAACACTCATAGCATCGAGAAACAAGAGGCAATGCAGATTTTCGAAACGAAAAACTGGATAACGCCTTAGCTTAGTTATCTGGCTGATGGATCATTGCCAGAGGCCGCGGAGAAGGCCAAACGAATCAGTAAGACGGCCGGCTGGTATGCTGTAGTTGATGGACGGCTATATCACCATGGTTACTCGACCCCATACCTCCGCTGCCTAACTCTCGAAGAGGTTGACTACGCTTTAGGCGAAGTCCACATCGGGATCTGCGGATCGCCCATTGGCGGGAAAAACTTTGCCTTCAAAGTCATGCGGCAGGGTTACTACTCGCCCTCGATGAAAAAGGATGCGCTTGAGTTTGTGAAGAAATGTGAAAGCTTCCAGCTTCACAGCAACCTTCACTGCTAGCCATCCGCGATTCTGAAGACCCTTCAGGCTCCTTGGCCCTTCGCGCAATGGGGGCTCGATCTTCTTGGCCCGTTTCTCATTGCCACGGGGTAAAGAAAGTTCATCATCATGGGCATCGACTACTTCACCAAGTGGGTTGAGGCCGTCCCACTGGCAAAGATTACGGAGTATAACGCCTTGGAATTCCTCCGCCAGAACATTATTTGTAGGGTCGGTGTCCCTGAGGTTGTTGTGACTGACAATAGGACTCAATTCTTGGAAAAATGTTTCACCAAATATTGCGCTAGCTTTGGCATCAAGTTGGTCCACACTTCAGTGGCATACCCCGAAGCGAATGGACAGGTGGAGGTCAAGAACCGAACGCTGCTCCACGGGATAAAAACTAAGTTGGAGGATGCAGGAGGCTCCTGGGCGGATGAGCTCCCCTCTGTTCTCTGCTCTTATCAGACAACCCTAAAGGAACCAACGCGTGAGACGTTCTTCAGCCTCTGTTACGGGACTGAGGCGGTAATCCCGGTCGAAATCGGGCTTCCATGTCGTAGGGTGGAGTCGTTCGACCCACTGGCTAACTCCCGAAAAATTAGGGAGCACTTAGACTTGTTAGAGGAAGCCTGCGACGCCGCCAGAGTACGGACAGTGACCTACTAACATCGGATGTCCCGATACTACAACAAAAAGGTTAAGGCACGTTGATTAGATGTTGGACACCTAGTTCTACGAGGCGTCGAAGTCACGGGTTAGCTGGCCAGCAGCAATAAGCTCTCCCCTAATTGGGAAGGGCCTTTCCTCGTCTCTGCCGTCCTGCGAAATGGAGCCTACGAGCTCCGGAGCCAGGACGGGAAGCTGGCTCCACGAACGTGGAACGCAATCCACCTCAGATGCTACTTCCAGTAGAAGGCACAGGTACACATTTGCATTAATGTGTGTATGTGCATTCGCTTGTTTGTTTTAAATTTGCCAAAATAAGTGTTTACTTAGCATACTGCCTACCCCTCCTATGTGCATGTATATCTGTTTGTTTTGCAGGTTACCCGGCCTAGACTGCCCCTAAGTCGGGAAGTTCCTCACCCTCTCGTTAATAAACCCTGGTCATCCAGGCGGCCTACAAGTGGTCGTATATAAACCTCGGTCATCCGAGCGGCCCATGAGCAGTCGTATTTAAACCTTGGTCATCCAGGTGGCCCGAAAGCGGTCTAATATAAGCCCTGGTCATCTAGGTAGCCCATAAGCGGTCTAATATGAACCTCGGTCATTTGAGCGGCCCGTTGGCGGTCGTATGAAACCCTAGTCATCCAGGTGGCCCATTGACGATCGTATCTAAACCTTGGTTATCCAAGTGGCCCAATAACGGTCAAAATTTTAGGGGGCTTACGCGGCACACGTAACGACTTCCTCAACGAGGAGATAGCGTGATCAGCCAGCGACGGTCGGAGGAAGAAGCATCCTTCTCTAACATTGGCCGCCCAAGTCAGCACTTGGGTAGCGCCACCAGGCTGGTTAATACAACCGCCTGTAAAGCCTAAGGACCTCACTCCATAGACAGCACAATAATGGCTGCCGGCCAACCAAGTTGGCTGTCCAATGTGACAAGAATGCAAACACTAAAGCAGTAAATGCGAAGGGACACAAAGTTAAAAAAATTTTCATTTTATTGCTTTCGAATGTGTTACAAGTTATATCTTATGTACATAAATACAATGGAGGCCCCAAAAATGTATAACATAAGAGGTTACAGGGGCGGTGGAGGCCTCTGACTGTCATGGGGCTCCCCCACGAGGTCGTCTCTATGCTGTGCTGCTCTGTTGGCTAGATTGATGAGGTCAACGGGGAAGCCGGGATCGACCAACCGTTCAATGCTCCGACTGACGTTGACACCCTCCAACAGCCGTGCGTGCATCATGCCCTCAACTTCGTGGGGGTGGATACGGAGACTCAAATTGTTCTCCAAGGTTGCTACTCGCCCGGCAAGTCGATTGATGCGCGCTTTGGCTTGATCACCCTCTTCTTTCAAACGGGCAACCTTGGCCTTCAAGTATGCAACTTCAGCCTTTAAGTTGGCATTCTCCGTTTTCATTCCCATCAGGACAGTCTTGAGGGCAGCAGTTTCCTCACAGTACTCTCCCCTGAAGTAGCCAGCCTAGCATCCAGCCAGGTGATCTCCGCCTCCCTATCGGTGATCATCCGGTCACGCTGCTCCACCGCCTTGATGATGGCGGCAGCCAGCTTCGACGGCTGCACAAAAGACGAACAAAGAGCAACTTAGAAATCCGGGAAAGGAGAAAGTACGCGGAAGCCATCACCAAGAATCATACCTCCTAAACTCTCCTCACGGGCCTCTCGAGTCTAGCCTCTAGGCTTGGCCCAGGTGGCGGTGAACCAGGAGCGACGTCCTTTCGAGCCGAGTTGGTGGCAGCCTCATCCAGGATCTCATCAAGCAGCCTTTCATCAATGTCGTCCCTAGCAATTGCAGGCTCCCCGACTATATCCTCCGTAGCAGCTGCCGGAGGATCAAACTCCACCATAGCAGGAGTAAGCACGACTGGAGAGCCAACGGATGGCTCCTGTGCCTCCACCACCGGCTCACAGGCGGACTCCGTAAAGGACTATGTTTGCACCGCTCGAGCAGCCGCCTGTGGCGCGGGCTGTGCCAAGATGATATTTTCTCCCATGGCCATTGGCAGGTCTTTGAAGGTCATTTCCTTGCCTGTGGTACTGTTGGGGCCGCTGTAGATCCCGACGGCGACCGTAATCGGGGCACGACGATGAAGAGGAAGGAATCTCCAGCACATTCTTAGGCAACAGACCGATAAAGCCTCATCTGTGGGGTGGATACGGATGAGTAGACCCTTGGAGTCCTCCGGCCGCATCATCCTCGCCGGCGGCATGGGCTTTTGAACCGGGGAAGGCGGTCCCCAGTTCACCTTCTTGGTCTCTGCCCTAGAGGCCAAGAAGTCCCTCTTGAAGTAAGTAGGGTGGTCTTTGATTAGCTTGGTCAACTACTCTAAGGACGTCATCTCCGCTACAGACGGCGTCCCAGTATACACCTTCGGCACTTGGCCCCAGTCCTTCGCAAGCTGCCAGGTCGCCCCCACGCTCACGAAAAATAACCGGTTCTTTCAATTTTTGAGCGAGTCATAAATGGCCGTGTTTATTTTTAAGCCAGAACGGGGGATGAGCGATATCCATTCGCCTCCCTGGTTTATTTTGAAACGCTCATTCACCATTGGCATTCTCAACCTCTTAGAATGCTTATGAAGGAAAATACAGATAGTACAGATATACCATACGGCGTTGCCGTGAAGTTGAGAAATTGGGACTTGTAGGGCTTGCAGGAAGGACTGCAAGTCATCCGACAGAGAAAGACGAGGCCACTCCTCAGGTGGGCCTCATATATCATGATGTGCCTTGCCGGTGGAGAGAAGGCTCTGTCGTCCTTGCCCGGGACCCTCCATGCAATATCCTTCGGAATATTGAACTCAACGTATAATGCTTTTACGTCACCCTCTCTAAGGACAGAGGCAATGTCGGTGACGGAGGTCATGGCTTGCAGAAAGGGTTAGAGTTTCTTGGAGAAGGAAAGTCAAAGATGAAGAAGACGAAGCAAGGAGGCGTAGAAGAATTTCAAAGCTTGGAGGGAAACTTCAATAGCAAAACGCCTTAAATCCCCTTAGAAAGGACACTGTTAGTCCTGCCACGTGTCGCCTCCCTGTTTGGCCCTTTAAAAGGCAAATCTCTGACGTATTAATGGCCTCGATATCCGTCCAACCAAAAGAAGACGCATGTCAATTTTTGGCCTGCAAGCCGGCTGATGGCCACGCGTCCATCAGGGCTCGCAGAAAGCCTTCCGGGATTGACCAAAGATGGTTAACAACTCCGGTCAACCTTCTTCTCTGGAATTGACCAAAGACGGTTAACAGCTCCGGTCAATATGCTTCTCTGAAACTGACCAAAGGCGGTCAACATTCTTTTCCGGAATCGACCAAAGACGGTCAACAGTTTTGGTCAACATTCTTCTTCGAAACTGACCAAAGATGGTCAATAGCTTCGGTCAACTTCCCTCTCCGCCTTTCACAGAATCCTCTAGGATCCTCAAGCGACGAAGGGTAGTGAGGGGCATCCTATCATGAATATACCGGAGGCCAGAATTCTGGCCACCGATATGGGGGGCTAGTGATGGGTACACCGAAAATGGGCTGGCCCAGGGTTAACGGAGGCCAAAAACGGCCTGTTGGATGGTCAACTTAAAAACGGCCCAACAGGAGACGTAAGCCCAGATCCTAAAAGGCCCAAGACGGTTAATGCTAGCGTTGACCGTCCAGACTTTAGCAGACGGCCAACTCGCGTACAGACTGTCAACTCGAGCGTTGACCAGATGTACTGTAGCGGCAGGCCCAAAAAGGTTTTTTACGGGCCTGGTCCACTTGAGCCCACGATCCAACAGACGATTTGCAATGGCTCTTTCAGCACTTTCCATGATCTCCGCCATCAGCTCAAAACGGACATTGACAAAATTAGCGCCCTTCCCATAAGGAATGCGCTAGATTTTTCCAATCCCCTGCCAATTGGGGCTCTCCAATGGTAAAATATACAGAAGGAAGGTGAGCAACTTGGAAAATCGCTGACCGCCGTGGAAGGAAGCAATCTCAGCCAGTTTGGCAACTGGCATCGTCTGTGTAAGGAAGGCCAACCAGAATGACGTAGGAGATCATGCCTTCCAACCAAGGAAGACCACCTTACCATCCTTTAAGTAAACCTTAAACCTCTCACTCAGGGTATGCATACTCTGATTCACACAAGGCAAACTCTTACTTAGACAACGCAAACTCTGACTGACATCACGCCCATGAACGCTTACAGAGTATTGGATAGAGGCCCACCATCTCTTCCTATCTACTCAAGCTTTCGTCCTCCAATCCCTCCAAAGGCCTCGAAATTCTCGGAGCCCCATTCGGCTTTCCGAGAATCGTTCCCTGAAACTTCAACGTTTTCGGAACTCCGCTTCCTCACGCTCTCTGTGAGTAGGAAGCAATAGCCAACGTTCTCGACAAGCAACACTCCCGATCAATCAACTCGCTCTCTCCCTCTCTTACTTTTTAGTTTACCTTCCCTACTTAGAAGGCTTTACTGACTTGAGCGTCGAAGTGTTTTTGGTGGGATAAACTTCCGCCGACACACTGACCTCTTATTCATTTTAGTAGTGTGCAGGATTCGAACTCAACAAACGGAGCCGGGTCAAGTAATCTCGACGAATTTGAATTTGTTCGAAGTCGGATCCAGGTACGCATCAATTATTATATTGATTTTATTCGAAATTTATGTTGTGATTTTTTTCTTAATTGAAAAGGATTTTTTAAGTTAAAAACATTGTATATTATTATATTTTTTATACTAACAAATTTTATTGTTAACATTTAACTAGGTATTTATATTTTATTTTACTGCGTCGAGTTGTGTGTGTCTAGGTCAAACCTAATAAGTGATATTAGAGAGTAGGTTTTAAAACTGTGATTTCATAACATCGACGTTAAGGAGCTTTCCATTGTGTGTTAACAATTTGATAGGCAAAATAGTTTTATTCTTTGGTAAGAAAATGTAAGAAATATTTGGACCCGAAAAGAAACAGTAAAATCATTTCAAACTAAGGAGGATAAATCAAAGATGAAGGATAAGGAGTAGTACGATATGAAAAATCTTGCTAATTATACGATCAAGTTGTATCTTATAAATAAAACTTTTTAAAAAGTTATTGGTTTGTTGAATCCTATGGAGGTCTGGATGAAATTTGAGAGTCGGTATATACCCAAGTCCTTGACAACGAGATTGCATGTGAAGAAATTCTATGATTTTTTGTTTGTCTGAAGGCGGAAGTTCTGAGAAGCACTTGGATGAGTTTATCTGGATATTGATGCAAATGTCGATACTTGATGAGAAGATCAAAGATGAAGACAAGTCGTTAGTATTATCAGGAGTTTTGTTGGCATCGTATAATCGTATTATCACGACGTTGTTGTTTGAAAAAGGCATACGTAACCTAAATGAGGTCATCGTTAGCGAAGATGTTTCGGGGGAATCGAGACTCTTAGTATTCACTAGCGGTCGGGGATATGGAAGATCGAGAAATTGAGATAGCAAATCAGAGAGGAACAATGGTCGGTTCAAGTTTTAAGACATGAAGTCCTTCCATTGTGGTAAAAAGGGTTCCATGAAATGAGATTACTTCAAGAGGAAGTAGGAGGGCGAAGGCGAGCATTGAGAGAACTGTGACCATGACAAAAATAATCAGGCTTCTATCATCTCCTACGATGATCTTCTAACTGTCCACACGGGAAAAACATGAAGCTTTCCAAGTTAGGAGATGAATTGAGTGATGGATAGTAGTTCTTCATATCAACAATATCGAGGAAGTCCCTCTTCATCACTTATACGTCTGGGGATTATGGGGTATGAAAAATGGATAACGATGGTTCGTTGAGGATTGTTAGTATCGGGGATATTAGCTTGCGAACAAGTAACGCGATAAAGCTCATATTGAAGGGCATGCAACATGCATTGAATTTGCAATTGAATGTGATTTCAATTGAAAAATTTGATAAAGAAGGCTTTTCCACGGCGTTCGAAAAAGGTTAGTGGAAACTCACTAAAGATACTGCGATTGTGGCAAATGGAAGCAAGCAATCAAGCTAATACTTGATGAAGGCCTCGATCACTAAGAATAACACTAAGATGACCAACGAAGTTATTGGTTAAGGTAGCGGGAAGAGGAGGCCAAGGAAGAGTATAAATGGAAGCTACTCTACCATGGAAGAAAAATCGAAAGGGAGTAGGAATACTTCAGGTTCAATTGAGCGAAAGGGGATATCATTCAAATTTGTAGAGGTCGACGTCGGGATCCACAAGATCATGAGGAAAAATTTATTGAGTTTTGATTACTCTATTGTGGGTGTTATAATAAATAGATAGTTATCAGGAAGACTCATGATGTTTGCACGAGGAGTGACCGAGGGTCGGTTGAGAATCATCTAAACTGAAGGGTTGTGCGATATTTGTGTGAGGGTTGGTCGAAGATTGGTTAAAGGTCAACAAATTGGCACGCGACATGCGCTTGATGCGAGCATGAGCGTCGATTCCATATTAAAGAGCACTTGAGGAGCGCCCGAGGGATGTTCAAGTGGTATTTCTAGATTGTCAAGTGCCTAAGGTGCTCCCGAGAGGGCACTCATGTGCTGAACACAGTTATTTCTTGCTCGAGCACCGTTTGTAGCATAAAATCGCCTTCAAAATCATTTTTTTGTATAAGGAGAATCACACAGAGAGAGAATAGAAAAAGAGAGAAGAGGAAGATATTTGGTATTCGATTAATGTCCAATTTGAATACTGTTCTTCGTTAAGGTTGGATACGTTATTCTTAAGTAGTTTTCTGGAGGGTATTTCATTTCATTACTTTTATTTTTCGTTGAATTTTTTCTTATGAGTTATTAGGTGTGTTGAGGAAATTATGATAAACTATTATTCACTCTGGATTATAGTAAAGGAATTTCAGAGTGAATTATTTATAATCGACATTATTATTATTATAATAAATTTA
>JAODPA010103926.1:0-50453 GCA_025585075.1 Nepenthes mirabilis | reverse complement strand
TCATTTAAAATATCAATGACCAATTAACAATAACTAGAAAAATTTATAGCAATAAATACCATCGCCTACCAAAACTTTATACTACATGAAATATCACAAATGATCCAAATTTCTCATACAGGCAGGAAGTAATAGAAGTAAAGTTATTTTTCTAGAAAATACTTAATATGAAAAATGTGGAAAAACATTTTATTATCCCCAATTTTTTTCTTTTGATAAATATTTTCTATGGGCAAACAAATCCTAACAGTTAAGTGTCAATCCGCCAGACTAAGGTCCACTCTTCAGATATCTGTGTCAGCATGAGTATCTCTAGCTGCTACTCGTAGACATTTTTGCAGGCATGAAGCAGAACATCAGCAAGGGCAGCATATGAGTACGAAGATACTCTGAGGATAAGGCGATTGCGACTCCACAAGGGAAAGAGCTATTCAACTAACAAAACAGAAACCATAAACCAAAATCTTTGAATATTTGAAATTACACAGACAATCACTTCTAGTGGATGCTATAGGCAGATGCGCAATCACAAACACGTCTTCTTCATTTGTGCTGATTCTAATGCAAACCTATTTACAAACTACTCCCACACTAGGAGGATGACCAAAGTATATGCCAGACTGTTGGCATTTNTAATATACTTTAATGAATAAAGATTTAACACAAATATCAAAAACACAAATAAATTTCATATAAAAAGACAAATTGTATTATAAGAGCAATCACGATCTCACTCCACAAGGGAAAGAGCTATTCAACTAACAAAACAGAAACCATAAACCAAAATCTTTGAATATTTGAAATTACACAGACAATCACTTCTAGTGGATGCTATAAGCAGATGCGCAATCACAAACACGTCTTCTTCATTTGTGCTGATTCTAATGCAAACCTATGAGGTAGCAGCAGCCTCATACTTCAGCAGAAATCCAAGAACTCAGCTGCCACATGGAAGCTCCACTTCAACTGAATTTTCAATAATTCAACAAGGAAACAAAACACAAACATGGCATAAGAATTTAGCACACACACAACAGCAGCATCAGCTGATATAGGAACCAATAACACCTCAATACAAGGCTGATTCATAAGGCAACAATTCAGCAAATTGAGGGGATGAATCAGCTGAATGAGGACCTGAAATTCAGACAGTTCAACCAAACTTTTGGGAGCAGAATTAATCTCTGGCAACAGCACAATTGATTTAGTGGTGAGTCAGCTTAATCTTCCCTCAAAATATATTAAGTAAAGTAAGAGAAAAGAGAGAGAAACAAAAGAAAAAAAAACAAAGAGAAAGAGAGTAAGGAAAAACAAAAGGGAGCAGAAGGGAGTGCAAAGAGAGAAATGGCGGAAGCAAATCAATAGCCAATTGCTCAGCTAGAAAATTTGACAAGTGTATTTCATACCTTTCCTTCAGTTGCTGATTTTTGCTAATTCCTTACGAAATCCATGCTGTTCACCTTCATATTCGATAAGGGCAACAGGCAAGCCCTTATCCTTCAATGCCTGGTAAATTCTACGA
Organism: Nepenthes mirabilis; assembly: GCA_025585075.1. Classification (NCBI taxonomy): domain Eukaryota; kingdom Viridiplantae; phylum Streptophyta; class Magnoliopsida; order Caryophyllales; family Nepenthaceae; genus Nepenthes; species Nepenthes mirabilis. The sequence goes on along the minus strand of JAODPA010103926.1, from coordinate 48,931 downwards.
GCTTGATTAGGGGGTACAATCTGTAAGGTAAAAAGAAGAATACCAGCCCTTGTAATTTACATATTCACAAAAATAAAATATCACAGTTGCAGAATTAAAACAAGATTTTTACTGCTCTTATAACATGAATTTTCTTGGCCAACCTTAAAATCAAGGATTTAGAATTTAAAATTTAAAAAGTAAGATAAATATTTATCATACGAAATCACACTCCAAAAAATAAAGAATCTGTTGATTATTACATATTTACTGCGTCAATGAGACAGAATTTATACAGCTTGGAGCTAAATAATGTTATAAATAATTAGTCATTGGAGCTCATGGCAACTTAATACATTTTATGAGAATTAAACTCATAACTAAAGTTCTTAGCACTTCCTAGTGGGGCGGGGGCACGGTTCTTATATGGCAGATAGCAGGCTTGTGGATTCATCTGTAAAATAATTGATGCCAAGAAGAATAGGTAAAGAATGTCATATTCTTGTAAATGATAGGTAATTAATTTTGATTTGTTTAGTTATAATCTTTCTGTAAGAGTTATGAAAATTGAGGTGTTTTGTTTAATATGGTGTAAGTAAAGCTATATAATTTGCTGAATTTCTTTCAGCAAATTGTAATATTTGATCCATTTGATCAACCTAGGTGTTGTATTTGGTTGTTGAGGTGAAATTTGAAATAAGGTCCCCATTTCTAGGGTCCAATAGAATCAACCACTAACACCCCCAAATTTCTCAATATATACAACAAAACAAGATAACCCAAAACTCGGGTTTACACAAATTACTCCAAATTACATAATAAGACTCCAAGGATAACTAGATTGAATACATGAAATTGTAATTGCACAATAATATTGATTTGAATGAAGTACACAAGTAAACTTTTAATTAAATACAACATACCTAAAAATGAAAAAAGGGTCTAGGAATAACACCATTTTTTCTTCATGCCGATACTTTGATTAATACTCTGATTCTCGCTACTCAACCTCACAATATTAATCTGCCAAGATCCTGACACTTTGCCCAAAATATTATCAGATCAAAATAATTCACACAGCTCAAATACTACCAAGTAATATTGTGATTCACACATTAATCACTTAATCAGATAAAAAAAAAGATAGCAATCAACTAATTTACACATTAAGCACTCAAAAATAGATAGCCATAGAACCTTCTGCATATTCGGCAAGGTCCTAATGAAAGTCTCAAATGCTTCTTGGAGTGATTTAAAATAGAGGCTCGAGGAATATCGAAGCTTACTGACGAGATAAAATTACACTCTTTCATGGCAATTGTACAGTCGGGTGAGTTTTTTAAATATTTAGTTTAATAAGAGCCCAAAACCTTTCTTAAGACAGAGACCATAACTCAAGCATACATTGTCGTTGATGAAGCTAATGAATCAAAACAGTTAGAGCATACAAATCATCATTTGGGATCAATCAGTAGAAAGAAGAGGAGCGGCGATATCTCCTCTACCAAAAGCCCTAGGAAACAATTGTTGACAGATCCGATAGCCAAAAGGGAGTACAAGCCACTTTTGATACAGATTTGGAATAAAATAGTTTTTAAATTGGTCAAAGCTAGTAAAGAATCCAGAATAAGAAGATCGGTCAAAATATTATTTCTACTATCGATTATTGGGTCATAGCAACGAAGATTATTAGATCCTACAAAAAATTGAGACCCTCATTTAAAAATTGGTCACTAATCCCCAATCACTCTCAATCGTTCATTTCAATAAAAATATTTCTAATTTAAGTATCGGAGGATATAACGGAAAGTAAATCTCATACCTTCTTACATTTTGTTTATTGAATCTTTTCATCAATTCTTTCTGAATTGCGATATTTACATGATTTTCATTTGGCAAAACGTATCTTTTGAAAATGTAAAATCAAGAAATTCAAAAACTCCTTTTCTATATTTTGACTTTCGTCTATCACTAACAGTCTTATAATTTATCCAACTCTTATCCATCCTAAAATGTAAACAAGAAAAAAAAATTAGTATTAATGAATCAATTATAGACAATGTGTTGATGTGTGTGTGTGTGTGTATGTGTGTATCATACCCAACAATTTTGGCAATGACCAGATCAGAATACAACGGGTTATAATCACCAAAGAGTCAGTGTGTGCCTACATAACAACAATGAAGATTTATTAGTATCCTTGGTAAACAAAATATAATACATGTTATTTCTTAAGTAATTCTGAAAATAGAAAAATTAGTTAAACAAAATATGTCTCTAACTTTCAATTAATTTCCCCTAAACAAAATATGAAGATCCAATGGAAATGGATCAGTAATGAAGATAAAAAGCATCTCTATTACACCTCTACAAGGGCATATTCATTAGCAGCCCTCAATATACATCAGTGCTGTCAAATTGGGTATGATGTTTATATATGGTTTAAACAAATTCACAAGTTGTCATGTTTTTTTTAATAGTTTATCTTTATATTAAAGTATTCTCGACAATCATAATTTCTAGTATTGGTATTTACAAACTGCTCCCACACTAGGAGGATGACCAAAGTATATGCCAGACTGTTGGCATTTGTTGATCTCCAGCACGTGGAAATGCAAATACAAGCAAGCTGTAATTAGTTTCCACCAATCACTTTAGTCAAAGTTATCAATCTTGACCGGGGTAATATCGTCTGCAACCTTGAAGTGACCCACCATTCGTGCAAAGAATACCATTTGCTGCTCTAAGGTGAACTTGATGTTTTCAGCCTGTGTATCAAAAAAAAAAAAAGAAAAAAGAACACTTGTTTGAAGTCCTTTACTGCCAATACATACCAAAAAAAAAAGGGTCCTTTCTCTGATATGAGCAGTTTCTATGTTTCAGCCTAGGTAAGAGCATATACCTTACGAAATCCATGCTGTTCACCTTCATATTCGATAAGGGCAACAGGCAAGCCCTTATCCTTCAATGCTTGGTAAATTCTACGAGCTTGAACAGGGGGTACAATCTGTAAGGTAAAAAAAAGAATACCAGCCCTTGTAATTTACATATTCACAAAAATAAAATATCACAGTTGCAGAATTAAAACAAGATTTTTACTGCTCTTATAACATGAATGGAGTGAGATCGTGATTACTCTAGCATAAGTCAAAATAACACGAAGACATTTTCCTCAACTTCTTTTCTGAAATTTACCCTTGGCACATGTATTGGCTCTATCTTAGAGATTTCCAGTGATACACCAGCAATATCATAACCCCCCCCCCCCTCCCCCAAACCCACCATAAAAAAAAAAATTCCATTAGCTATAAGAATATTCTTCCACCATCTGCCCAATCGAGGCACTATTTATGAAGAGTGTAACGGCTGCAGTCAAATCCCTCTTCACTACTAGCTCAAGTCCCAAGTTTTTCCAGGCTACCCACAATTCCTATTACCTTTATCTTCAAATGAAATAGTTATATCTCTGGGGGCATCATCAGGCCTGTGTATCCAATGCCTCAACCACTAGAAACTTTTCTCATCTTCTTGATTAAGTGAGTTCTATATATATATATCTGCCTTGGGACTTGATTAAGGCTCATTTTCTACTGAAAACTGAGAGAACAGAGAGAAAGAGAAGGAGAAAAGAGAAGGAAAGAGAAGGAGAAAGAGAGAGAAGTGGAAAGGAAAGAAGAAGGGACAATTTTAGGAGATAAATCTCAGGATTTCCATGCACCTTTCTCTCTTTTTGCTGTAAGTTCTCAGATATTCCTTCTTTCCTTGACAAAATTTTGAGAGCATTTTGTACAGAACACCCATGCATGGGAATTGTACTCCTGGATTTTGGTTTGCATGCATGGTCACATTTTCATTGACTTGCTGAAATTCAAAATTGTTATCTGAAATCCTGAAATTGTACTGTTGGAATCTCCATGCATATGTTTTTGTTCAAGTTATGAGTTATCTCCACGTTAATGCCTATGATAAGTATAATTGTTTCCAAATTTCTAAAAGATGTTCATTTATGTAGAGATATTGCTGGAACAATTATAGGGAAATAGATGGTTAATAGAATAAGTGACATGTCAAATATATATTTGTTATGAAGATTCAAGGAGGTCCACCCGTAGGATAAAATAGTGGCTTAAGGTTCTGCATAAAGGATTACAATACATAGACATATCAACCTGTTTTGACCCTATCAATGGAAGTTATTTGTTAGCCCTTCTTTGGAATGTCCTGCAAATTGTACATATATAATTTAATAGCCCATTTTATACGGTTGTGATTTATTAGTTATTACGTTATTCATGTCTTGCTGAGTTGTAGCTCATATTTGCAAAATTTTACCATGTGATAGATTAGCAGACTTGGCAATGCGCAATGGTGAGCGTGGATCAATGAGTTTCGTAGGCTATCAATGGAAGACTTTCAAATATTATGTCGCTTTATGAATAAGATGTATAAGATTCAATTATTGCATGACATGTTGATCATTTGTAACTTGGATAAAGCATTGGGCATAGTTTGTTTTTTGTTAGGACTATGCAAATGTTTCGATGTCGATGTCAAATATTGGATATTGATCATCCAAAGATATTCTATAATATATATGTGCTCTTAATTGATTTTTTTGTCCAGCATCACTAGCTTGATAATTAAAGTTTATGAAGTATTATGTAGCCGAGATGTGCCAATACTTGGACAGTATTACCCCCTTACAGCCACATTTGACTTCAACCCTGAGATTGTTCCAGACTGTTTTAGGACATACAGTAAATAAAAGTTCTCACACACTCATTCCACTGCAGTGTTGATATCTTGATTAAGAATCAGGCTTCCATGTCAATTTTAAACAGGGAAGAGTTCATTCTACTACATAAAAAAGAACACCTTGTCGAGCAAAAAGAGAATGTAAGAAAGGATAACAGCTAGAATTACATAGCTTGACCAAATAAGGAACTGTGATGGTTTTGTTCCGCAACATAGAAATGAGGTTGTCGTTAAGAGCTCACAAACACTTCTTGGCACCATAAGACCATATAGTCAGTAAATTACACTGTCTGCTGTTAGGAGCCATTTAGATCCTAGTGGGCTTCAAATGGATACATTTTGATCTTTTAGAATAATTTCATGAAGCATAGACTTTGACAGCCTGACCTTGTCATCTTAATCTTCATGCACCAAGGTTTCCCTTGATGTCTAGAGATACTTGTACTACTGATTTCATTTAAGCATAAAAAATCCATATCAAACATCAGAGACAGAAAGGGAATCTTAATTACATGTTCAAATAGGAATGTTCTGTCAGAATTGTGAAGAGAAACATGACACCAATGATTAATTCTACTGATGTATTAATCTCAACGCATCTGTAATGGGTAGTTCACTGAAAGTAGGAGGAATCTTGAAGTGTCATCAATATCAAAGTAATTGGTGATGCTATACCGACTTTCTCTGCTGAAAGACTTGAAACAAACTATAGTCTGCAATCATTTGACAATCTAAAACAAAACTTTTTTTATTAATGAATGCTAGGAACAGAAATTGCTTAGAAGATGCAGCATTTTATTTCCAATACACGCTGGAGAAGAAAAATAACGCAAACATACATACATATACATATATATATATATATATATATACACACACACACACACATACATATTTATATATTGATGAATCAAAAACAACTTTGTCAGCCCACTTGTAGTGCAGACTTACACACCATCCTTGATGACAAACTTTTCATCTAGGATGAGATGGTGAAATGCCCATAATCCACCGACAACTACTTCCAACAACTACAGATACAAATAATCACCATCACCCACCAAATCATTCCATCATCAAAGAACAAGTGGACCATCAGTATAAAATCAATATGTCAGATCTGCAAAAAACTTTTATAAATAAACCATGTTTTCCCCACATCGTATTAACTCCAGTTTTGACTAAAGACTAAGTATCAGCATCATACTTGCTTGTTCACAAATCTTCTCGTAGCATTTTCGTCCATCCTTCACACAAAGGAACAAATCAGATTCTTGTTTGCAGCATCAATTGAGTTTCTATAGTAGGGGCAAAGAATGATATAACATAAGCAAAAACCTTAAGCATGGCAACTAGTAATTGGATTCTAACACTTGAGTCCCAGAGTTGCCAAAACTAGTTATCCTCTGTCTTAATAATGTTAGCAAATACGCATGGAAACATAAGAATTGAGAGTTAATGCACCTGGGCAGTGCATACTTATTACTTCAACACATGCAGAAGAAAACATGATGTCACTGACAGCTTTTCCAGAAAATATAGCTCACGTAACTGACTACCCTTTCTCTTAGAACTTTAAATAATCAGCTTTACCTTCTTTGTAAGGCAAGATTGAGCTCTAGTGCTTAGTCACTGCCTTGACTCTACTCGGTCATGCTTCAGCCAATGCTTGAGAATTCCTTCATCTAGACCGCATTTCAATCTGTTACCCATGTTTCAGCAGAATTTACATCTGCACCCTACACCTCAGAATTCCCACCCAACTCAGCTTGGACAATTCATCCTTGCCTGTTACTTTGGCCAGCGTAGCTTTGGCATGTTGTTAGTGTGCCAATCTGCCTGCTTAATCAGGCAGGTGTCACTTCAGGCATTACTCAACAGCAGACATTCATCAGTTGCTTCTTTTGGCAAACAACACTTATCCTTTTTAATTTTTTTTAATTTTTTATTTTTTTGTTTACTCCATTTACCAATATGTCCGGACTACCAAATTTCCATTAATCCAACTGATGTAAACATGGGCGCCTTTTATTCGGTCCCACTGAAGAAAACATGGGTATGAGACCCACAATGGGATGACCTACCACAACAATTTTGGAAAATAACAAATCTATCTCATCTTCATCTTCGTTAATATAATTTTTGCACACATTGGTTTTTAACTAACCAACAGTCGACATTATACATGACTAATCTAATAGCGACCTTATTATTTTTTCCTTTAAGTTTGAGTGATATTCTTCAATAACACAAGACAATAAATCACCTATCCACTTCATTTTGATGCTTTAATCTGATAAATGGTATTCTCAATGATCGCTCAATGTTTTTGTACCACAAATCCAAGATATTTAAAATAATCCTTCCTTGGGAGGACTGTAAGTCCCTATCCTCACCCATTCACCATCTCCCTCTTTATTGTTACTAAGCTTACATTTCATATATTCAGTATTTGTTCTATTAACTCTAAAAAACAACAGGTACCAAATTCTCTCTTCTAACTTAGCATTAGCATTCTAATGTTACATCAACCAAATCCATGTCTTCAGAAAAAGAAAAAAAAAAATGCACCAAGGTAGATTATCTTGAATGTATTTGGTCGATTCATCTATAGACAAGGCTACAGATATAGGATTAAAGCAAACCCTTAGGAAAAACTAATTAATTGGAAAAACTTCGATCTACCCAAAATATAACACTACACATCATTGCTCCATTACATGTATCTTTCATAATAAGGATGTTTGCAATGAAAACTCATTTTCTATCCAAAATTCACCATAGCACTTGTAAACACTATACCATATGTTTTCCATAATCAATAAATACTATGTGAAGGTGACTCTGCCTCTTCTTAAATTGTTGTACAAGTCACTTTAGCAAATAGATAGCCTTCACAGTAACCATCTATGAAGCATAGACTCTTCTAAGGCTAAAGTGTATGCGTCTAACATGTATCAATTTTTTTTTAAATTCTTTTAATTTCTAACATTCTTTGACACGTTTTGGATACATTGAACATTTTGTAATTTTTTTTAAAAAGGGGTTCCCAATATAAATTTGAAAAAGTGTGATACATTAATAATTTTGGAAAGTTTAAAATGACGAGTTCCTTCCAGTTTTGTTTTTGTGGGGTCACTCTGGTTGTTTTGTCCCTTTCAAAACAAAGACCCATATAGATTTGAGACTGAGAGAGAGATGAGAGGTGACTGTAAAGTAAGACAAGGTGATATTGAAGGCAAGAGAGAGAGAGAGAGAAGAATCTCACGGCTTAGGGCTGGTTGTTTGAGGAAAAAGGCAATTACAATCTCATTCACAACTCTTGATTCAGTGAGCCCTATTGTAGAACCCTAGAATCTGATGATTTCTTTTTTTCAGCAAGTCTAATTTCTTCTTTTTACCCTCCATTTTCAATAGGTTTCATGTATTTGGTTCTCATTCTTTCTGTCTTACTGACTTACTAATGAAAACCTAAAGCCACCTTTATCTCCTTTTCCTCTGATTTTCAATGGTAATCAACTTAATTGACAACAATTTTTTGTCATTTGCTTAGGGCTTGTGAAAAACTACGCAAGTGTGCTTAAGAACATCAAACAACAAATATTAATTGTTAGAAAAACCATGTAGTTTCTTTTCGTAAACTGTCTATTTTTCATTTGCTTAAGATATTGGTTAATATATATATATATATATTTTTAGTAGATTGTCAATGTGTCCTCATCCGAAGTTGGTACTAGTTCATCTTCACCTCCAAGGAAGAAACAATAATAGGCCACTGTATAGGTATGCTATAAATGTTGGGATCACTCCAGTGTGGGAAAAAGCCGGAGTGAAAATTATCCAGCCAAGCAAGCAACAGGCCGGTCAATAGAAGGTTGACTAGTTGAGAGAAGAATCCGGTCAACATCCTGTTGACCGGTTGAGAAAGGAGGATGGGATGTTTGAAAAGCTAATTTCTGCAAAAGCAGCCAATTGACTTATCAGAGTTGGTAGCTAATTGTGTCAATTGCAAAAGGGCAGGAAAGCGACATCTCAGGGAAGATAGAAGGTTCTTCAGAGCATGCAATGGTGCCTTGCAGAGTCAGTGGAAGGTCCTCTCGTGCACACAACTTGCCTAATGTGATGATTACAACTAGATGTGTAGGTGGTTAGTCAGCTTGTATACACACACACACACACACACACGTGTGTGTGTGGAATAAGGTTTGCAAGTTTTTGAGAGTGTGCAAGAACTAGAGAGATAAGTGTGAGTGAAAATATACAGAGAAGAATGAGTGGAATTTACTCTTACTCTCTGTTCTTCAAATGATTTTTGTAACCATTTTTTATAGTGAGATTTTAGGGATTAAGTGTCCCGTAATTTTTTTCTTTTATTCAGAAGAGGGTTTTCCAGGTAAAATTATATGTTTTCATTTTTCTCTTATCTCCCTGCTTGTCATCCGTCATTTTATTTCACACTCATTGGCAAACCAACCAACTGTCTTTTTCAACAAGTGGTATCAGAGACATTGTGAACCTTCGGTTGTATGGTATTGTCATCAAAGAACTTGCCATTTAGTGTGGAATACTTTAATGGGCAAAATAATTTTATCTTTTGGTAAGAAAGGGTGAAGAATATTTTGACCCGGGAAGGAACGGTGAAAGCACTTTAGAGGAAGGAAGAGAAGCCGGAGAACATGATGGAGGAAGAATGGCAAGATAAGAGGAATCTTGCTAACTGTATGATTAAGTTGTGTCATGTGGACAACACTCTTCAGGAGGTCATTGGCTTGTCAAACCCGGCGGAGATCTGGGAGAAGCTTGATAGCCGGTACAGGTACAAGTCTAAGTCCCTAACAATGAGGCTGCATGTGAAGAAGCAATTCTACTGTCTTCGGTTGTGTGAAGGGGAAAGTTTCAAAAAGCACTTGGATGAGTTCAATTAGATTTTGACGCAAATGTCGGCACTTAATGAGGAGATCAAGGAAGAAGACAAGACGTTGGTATTGCTGGCTTCTTTATCGGTCTCGTACGACCACATTATTACAACACTGCTATTCGGGAAGGATATGCTCAGATTGGATGAGGTCATCACTTCCTTGCTCATGAATGAGTCAAAGCAGTCACAAGAGACTTCCACCTCTATACATTCTGAGGTACTCGTGACTGAACCACGAGGAATGAGCAAAAGTCGCGGCCCAAAGTCTAGAGAAAAGTGCCACAGCAAGTGCTGGTCGAGGTTTCAAAACTTCGAGTGCTATTATTGTGGTAAGAAATGGCACATTAAGAAATATTATTACAAATGGAAGCGGGACAATAATGGAGATGGTAAAAAAAATAAAGCTGAGAAGGAACGAGGTGAGGAAAAGGCCTCAGTCTCAATCGTCACCGGAGGTGATCTCCTATTGACTTGTGAAATGGACATGGTAAGTTTGACCAATCATGAGTCCAACTGGGTGGTGGATGCAGGTGCTTCACTCCACGCTATATCTAGAAGGAGATTGTTTATATCTTATACTTCGGGAGATTTTGGAGTGATAAGGATGAAAATGAAGGAACGTCCCGAGTTATTGGCAGAGGTGATGTATTGTTTGTCACCAACAATAGGACGAGATTGTTGCTGAAAGACGTCCGTCATGTCCCTGATATCTGACTGAATATAATTTCAACCAGCAGATTAGATAATGAAGGGTATTGTAATACCTTCTGTGAAGGAGCATGGAAATTGACCAGAGGGTCTCTAATCATTGCCCGAGGAAAGGTCTCCGGCTTATATGTGGTGAAAGTATTTGCTATGACCGGAGAGGTGAATGCTGCAAGCAGTGAGGAGTCCTCGGATTTGTGGCACCGTTGGTTGGGCCACATAAGTGAGAAAGGATTGTGTCATCTGGCCAAGAAGGGTCTTATTTCAGGCATGAAAGAAGATGGTCTGAGGACCTGCCCTTATTGTATGGTGGGGTAGCAACGACGAGTCTCCTTCCTTGGAGACTTGTCTGCTAAGAAAGCTGAACTGCTTGATTTGATTCACACTGATTTATGTGGGTCATTTAAGGAGAAGCCATTCGGAGGGGCTCATTATTTTGTGTCGTTCATTGATGATTGTTCGAGAAAATTGTGGGTTAACCCACTTAAGACCAAGGATCAAGTTCTCGGAACATTTGAGCATTGTCATGCTCTAGTTGAACGACAAATAGGAAGGAAGCTGAAGTGCGTCTGAAGTGACAACGGTGGCAAGAATATTGGGATATTTGATACCTATTGTAAAAAGCATAATATTTGGTATCAGAAGACGCCACCAAAAATGCTATAGTTGAATGGAGTGGTAGAAAGAATAAACCGCACGTTATTGGAAAGAGTCAGGTGCTTGCTTTCAGAAGCAAAGTATCCTGGATCCTTTTAGGCAGAAGCTCTAATGACGGCAGCCTATGTTATCAACAGGTCACCCAGTAGGCGATTAAATGGAGAAGTACCGGAGAAGATATGATTTGAAAAGAAGCCATCCTATGACCATCTTCGGGTGTTTGGGAGCAAGGTTTTTGTTTATATTCCAAAAGATGAGAGGACCAAGCTAGAGTCAAAGACGATGTAATGCGTCTTTCTAGGTTATGGGAAAGATGAACTAGGATTTAGACTTTATGACCCAGTCAAGAAGAAGCTTATCCACTTAAGGGATATGATTTTTATTAAAGGGAAGACCATTGAGAATATTGGTAAAGAGAAGAAGGCAATATTTGACATTGGTTGGATTGACAAGATGATTATTGATATTGTCCAATCGGCATTTCTTCGCAATGAGGGCCCAGGTGTGACCGAGGTGAATGGTGAAAAAGTTATTACGCCTAATCAAGACGTGAATGACATCACTTCTCAATTGGCCGAGGAGGTTACAGTCCGACGATCTGCTAGGGACTGACAACCATCCGTTTGTCTATCGTTCACTGAGTACGTCCTACTCACTAATGAAGGAGAGCCTGAAAATTTTGAAGAGGCATTGAAGGACGAACACAAGGAAGAATGGATGAAAGCCATGCAAGAAGAGATCGGTTCGTTGTATGAGAACCATACATTTAATTTGGTTGAATTACCAAAGAGAAAGTGAGCCCTAAAGAATAAATGGGTCTTCCGTTTGAAGACAGATGAGAGCACATCGCAACTGAGGTATAAGGCGCGGCTAGTGGTAAAAGGATTTAACCAGTGGAAGGGCATCGATTTCGATGAAAAATTTGCCCCAGCTGTAAAAATGTCATTGATAAGGGTGGTGCTCAGATTAGCAGCTATCCTGGATTTAGAGGTGGAACGACTGGATGTTCGAACGACTTTTCTGCACGATTATTTCCTAGAGGAGATCTACATGGAACAACCGGAGGGATTCTGAGTTAAGAGGAACACGTGGTGTGTGGTTTGAAGAAAAGCCTGTATTGGCTAAAGCAAGCACTAAGGCAATGGTATAAGAAGTTCAAGTCTGTTATGGTGAATCAAGGCTACCGGAAGACTATTTCAAATCATTGCGTCTTTGTTCAAAGATTTTCAGAAGCCGACTTCGTCATCTTTTTTCTCTATGTAGACGATATGTTAATTGTTGGACGAAATGTCGCTCAGATTAAGGAGTTGAAGCAGCAGCTTGGGCAGTGGTTTGCTATGGACTTGGGGCCGACGAAACAGATTCTGGGTATCAAAATATTTCACAACCGTAAGAACAAGAAACTCTGGCTGTCTTAAGCGAGCTACGTCGAGAAAATACTTCAACGGTTTAAGATGGAGAAGTCCAAGCTAGTGAGCACCCTGCTGGCCAATCACTTCAGGATGAGCAGTCAGCAGTGTCCAACCTCGGATATTGAGAAGGCTGCCAGCGTGCCCTACTCTTCAGCGGTAGGGAGTTTAATGCATACTATGGTGTGCACGATGCTAGATATTACACATGCAGTCGGCACTGTTAGCAGGTTTCTCTCAAATTCTAGGAAGGAACACTAGTCAGCTGTAAAGTGGATTTTAAGATATCTCCGGGGGACTTCGAAGATGTGTTTGTGTTTTGGGAGTGACAAGCTCTAATTGATTGGTTACATAGACGCTGATATGGCCGGAGACGTGGACTCCGAAAGTCCAATTCGGGATATTTGGTCAAATTTGCCGAAGGGACAGTTTCCTGACAATCAAAATTGCAGAAGTACGTTGCCCTCTCGACCACTGAGGCCGAGTTTATAGCAGTAATGAAGGTTAGCAAAGAGATTTTATGGATGAAAAACTTCATCCAAAAACTGGGCTTTAGGCAGGAGAAATATGTGATACTTTGTGATAGCCAGAGTGCTATACATCTCTGTAAGAACTCATCATTTTACTCAAGATCGAAACATATTGATATTTGATACCATTGGGTGAGAGATGTTGATGAAGGACTGCTGTCATTGGAAAAGGTTCGATATGTTGAAAATAGGTCAGATATGTTGACCAAAGCATTGCCCAAGGGAAAACTTGAAGCTTGCTGTGACATAACTAGCCTGATTGATTTGCCTCTCACACAGTCGTGAGGGGAAGTTTATTGGGATCACTACAGTGTGGGAAAAGGCCGGAGTAAAAATTATCCGGTCGGGCAATCAAGAGGTCAGTCAACAGAATGCTAATTGGCTGAGAGAAGAATCCAGTCAACTTCCTGTTGACCGGTTGAAGAAGGAGGGCAAGATGTCTGAAAAACTAATTTCTGCAAAAGCAGCCAATTGACCTATTAGAGTTAGTAGCTGACTATGTCAATTGTAAAAGGACAGGAAAGCGACATCTCAGGGAATATGGAAGGTTATTCAGAGCATGCAATGGCATCTTAGAGAGTCGGTGGCAGGTCCTCTTGTGCTCACAACTTGCCTGATGTAATGATTACAACTAGATGTGTAGGTGGTTCGCTAGCTTGTATATATATATACACAGTGTGTATGGAATAAGGTGTGCAAGTTTTGAGAGTGTGCAAGAACTCAAGAGATAAGTGTGAGTGAAGAAATACAGAGAAGTAAGGAGTAGAATTTACTCTTGCTCTCTGTTCTTCAAAGGGTTTTTGTAACCATTTTTTATAGTGAGATTTTGTGGACTAAATGTCCCGTGATTTTTTTCTCTTATTTAGAAGAGGATTTTCCACGTAAAATTGTGTGTTCTTATTTTTCTCTTGTCTCCGTGCTTGTCATCCATTATTTTACTTCACACTCCTTGGCAAATTAACTGACCGCCTTTTTCAATAATAAGATATAACGAGCTTAATAAAAAAGGTAAAAACTTACCTTAACAATGCAATTTTTGCTATTAGATAAAAAAAGGTTCCTACAAAATTAATGATGTCATCCAGAAAAAAAAAAAAAAAAAAACCTACTTGGGAGTTGATCTTTGCTAAAAAAGTGACATCAAATAATATAATAGAAATGTAAAAATTAGAGGTGAACCAAATGTAAGGGTTCAAAATAATGTCCCTTTGGCAACCAAAGCTATATTGGTTTAATTGCATACTGCTTCTTCTTATGAAGTTCTGTGTGAGAAAATAAGAATTATGCAGTTTATTACTAACTGAATAAAGTAGTGTTGTTTGTCAATTTAAAAATAACAAACTATAATTTTAATTAACGTGTCTCCAATATGTCGTATCCTTAATATTTTGAAAAATTGAATGCAAAGTATCCATGTCGTGTCTATGTCATAAGTTGGTGTCATGCTTGATAAGTAACCATGCCTAACATGAATCCAGATCAATTCCAACACATTCATATCTTGCCTTAGCCTTCTTTCAATCACCCTTCCCCCTAACTTCACTGTATGACTAGCACAACTTTGTATACCACCTTTGTTCTAGTACACAGGTACTGATGTGATCTTCCTCCATTTGTCCTACATGTTCATGCTATTTATAAATTTTATCGAACAATTTAGTCAACCACAGATTTCACTCCACCATACATTTCCAAACCTCCACCAAAATCTAGTGGGTATTAAGTCCAAATTTAGAAAGGTGAAGACAGTGAAAGCTTCCTCATATTCAAACTGAGAGCCGCAATAATTAGTCAAAAATCCAGCCACACAGGTTTGATGCAATGAGTTACATGTTCTATGCTGTTAGTGGCCTACACAGAATATCTCTTAAAGTTCTGCAAATAAGGAAATTGAAATAAGTGAAAGGAAAATTACAGCATACCTTATCCTCCAACCCCTGGAAAAGAATTATTGGACAAGAAAATTTATCAACACAATGGATGGGCGACCTCTCAAAGTAAGCCTTTTCACTTCCTGCAGTGATGAAAAATATGTATCCACGTGACTTTAGAATCTCAGCACAGAAAATAGTCAAAAACCAAAAAGGGAACACAAACAAAACCTCTTGAGGAATCATGCTAGTTGTAGGAAACAAAATAATTCAGATGCAATCAAAGTAATTACCAACAAGATTATCAATGTAGTGAGATTCAAATTTGTGAGTCTCTGCTCTCAGCAAGTTTAGGTCTGCTACCTGTTCATGTCAAAAGGGCATATTGAACTTGTTCATATGTAGTTAGAAATTGGAATTCATACTATTCCAAATATATCTTATTTCAGAAAAATAGTAGAAGGGTTAGTAATAAATAGTATTCTTACCAAGGGATGATTCAATAATTCAGAAATCACCAGAAATAAAAACAACAAAGAAAAAATATTGTCAATGCAATTATCAGCATTCCAGCAAGTTTATTCCCTTTTGTTTTGTTAATATGTTGCGAGCGAGGCTAAGCCTTTGGTGAAGCATTACGATAGCTCTACCATGACCTGCAAGACAATGGTTGAAACTGGAAAAAAAAAGAAAGAAAGAAGAAAACCCCTCTTGTAATATAGGAGTAAGGCCAAGTACATTTGGCCAACCATATAGCCCACAATACAAGAAGCCTGTTGCAATGGGCCACCCACAACTATGGTGTAAATGGGTCCTGCACTCCTAACCTCACACTCATTAGAGTGGAGACATGCCATCTCACTTACTAAGTGATTGACAGTTGATCTTCATATTAGCACTGCTTTTACTGATCTTTATACAACACTACTGCTGCCAGAGAAAGTTTTTTGCTGTTTTTTCCTTGCATGTTGACCCCCTGGAGCAATAAAGGATTTGGATGACTACTAGCATTGATTAAAACCATCTGAAGGGAAAACGAATGTGTAACTCGGTGCATGATAACAGCTTCTAGAAAACAATGAGGAAACAGTATCTTGGAACAGGAACCACAAATATCAACTCAAAACAATGTGATTACGGCTAAAAAGGAGAATATCAAACATGAGCAACTCAATTTGGGCAAAATGACACAGATGAAGCTTACAGTTTTGTTAACTTTGTCTCCTGATTCCCTCTCGTTGAGATTGGAGGTTCAATAAGTCAGGGAAAAAGGTTCGATCTGTTAGAGTAGGAATTGTGATATTTATGGTTCATGAAAGGATTAGCTGTGCTGACAATAGTTGTGGGAAATGGATTCAGTCTGGAAGACATTGAGCCTACAAAGAATTTAAGATTGATTCAGATAACAGCTGAAGATGTGGCAACTAAAGCAAATTACCGGAAGAATTGCTTAGTTTGTTTAGTGATTGGTTATGACAATTCATACTCGGCCATAGAGAGCTTTGTTTACACTCATTGAAATAGGAAGAATGTGGAAGGCATTTGTGGCCTTGAATTTGGTGTCAACTTGTAAAATTTGTCATGATTGAAGCTATGAATTTTATCCTTGGTTGTTGAATGGAAAGTGTAGTATGGGGTTGATACATTTCACACATGCACATATGTATACATATAGGATTATTTACATAAAGTACAAGCACCAAATGACATTTATAAAGGAATAGACCACAATAGATGTCGATCATGTCCAATTTATTACAAAAGTACTCGACACATACATTAGTTGGAGACTTAATAAACAATTTATCAGCTGATTGTTTTCCAGCTCTAACATATTTAAATGAACAATGCCTTATTGAAGCTTTTGACATACTAAGTGACAAATCACATCTTATGCTTTATGCACTCGTGAAATATAAGATTTCATATAATGTATATTGATACTTGATTATTGCACCATAACTTAGATGGTCCAATACTCTTACATTCAATCAATTCTAGCAGCTAGAAGATACCAGTACTTCACATGTGGCATGTATCGATGCACGATATTTTAATTCAATATTTAATCTTACAACTACATTATATTTCTTGCTCTTTCAAGAAACTATAATGCTTCCAACAAACAAACAGTATCCCACGGTGGACTTTCAATCACAAGGTGACCCAGTTTATAGACAACAAAGAATCCATCCACTTGAATGTCTCCAATAAGTAATTGATCTTACAACTATATTCCATTTCTTCCTCTTTCAAGAAACCATATTGCCTCCAACAAACACACAATAGCCCAAGGTAGACTTTTACTATAAGGTAACCAATCCAATAGATAACAAAACCCCTCCACTTGAGTGTTATCATAATCGGTGTAATGTAAGCCTTATACCCTTGAAATATTGTTTAATTAAACCATTTCCCATTATGGGACAAGGAGAGAAAATATAATATTACTCACAACACTTGAGCAATGTCTGGTTGAGTCACAACAAAGTAATTAAACTTTCCATTCAATTGATGGTATCCCTTTGGTTTAGCAATTTCTTCCCATTATCTAAAGATAACTTCATCCCTAGATCTAGATTTATACCACCTAACTTTAGCTTGGTTATCCTAGAGTGGGGGGTTCGGATATTTCAGTTCCCAATTGTTTACAAGCTATGCCAAATCAAGCCCTTAGTCTAGTTCGGTGAATGTCTTAGAACAAAACAAATACAACAGCTAAGATCACCTATGCACCATACACATCTCGGCCCAAAGGCTTAAGCTCTAATAAGCCCGAAAGACCTATGTAGATATGAAGGGACAAAAGTTAACAAACCACTAACTCTCAAGAACCTCAAGAATACACACCAAATAATCGCACCAAACAAGAGTGCCTATCAAAAGACCCAATCACTAAACTAGTTGGCATGATTCACATGAGTCTTGTTCCACTAATAGGCTAGATGACTAAGTTGGAATGATAACCCAATATATCGAGGGCTCACCTAAACCAGATGGATGGATGGCTAGGTCAAACACGATTATTGAAGTACAATGGCCTAGCCAAATAAGTAGCTGAGTTCAAGAAGACCAACCCAAAACTTATCAAGATTCCATAATCACTTTGAAAAGGAAATGTCATGCAACCAACAAAAGCATCGAGGCAACTAGGATGAAAAAAAGAGGATTCTCAATAATTGTAACTCATAAAATTTATAAGTGTTCAAAAAAATGTACACTTATATACACTTTACAACATCCAAAAATGGAAACAAAGAGGCCTATAGGAGAGGATAGGACGATCCCACGGAAGGACCAACAATGGCATCATCTGCCCCCTACTCTTTACAGTCCTAGATCATGGTGATTTTCATAGTAGGTTCAGAAGTTATCTTCAAACCTATTAGACAATGCCTGCTGAAACCCAGAGATGTCAGCCTGGTTCTTCATACTGGGTCTAGAATAGGTCATGGTCGACCTTGGCATCCCAGTCTCTGCTGCGATCACACTAGCTTATATAGCAGTAGACCAAATATCTATCTCTATTAGTCGATGATGTAACATCTTAGACACCACTGTCAACCTCACAAAACATGAAAGCAACTCAATAAACAAGCCTCAAAACACACAAGTCCTGATCAATCTACCGTGAACTTCCAATTTGGCCTTGTTGATGGCCTCAATCATGCCCATATCTTGTAATGTAAGAGAAGTTGAAACAAGTAAGCCATAAATTTTGACAAGGAAAAAAAACAAAGAAGCAGGGAGCATTCAACACTTAATCCCCATGATAGTGTGAACAAAGTCAGCTAGCTCTAAAAGTAAAAAACTCCTTGGGTGGCAAGAAGTAACAATGCTTCTTGGCCAAACGGCCAACAATCTTTGTGGTAGGACCCTTGTTGACTTGCTCCCCCATGGAAGCTAGGGAAACATGATGCTCCGATGGAGTGATCAGCTTGGTGCCCTCTTTGATAAGGCAAGAGGCTCCACTAATGGTGTGATCAGCCTCCGCAACCACGATTGGACTCAGCTACACCCTACTCTCAAGCACTAGCTCAGTCTTCTCTAGCTAAGTCCTCTTCATTAGCTCTAATTGTCCTACCTCAGCTAATTCAGATGATCCAACATCTTAACAAATAGCCTCCTCATCAAGTCCCATCGTTCCAAATAGCTCAGCCAAGGACTTCTCTAGTCTCTGCAAAGTTTGAAGTCTCTTCACCAGAGGAGGCTCCATGCTCAAGAAGTCCTAACATCTCCCATTGTCTTAGAGACCCACGGCAATGAGCCGGATACCCGAACAAGGGGTACATCCCTAATACTTGAGAACTCCTCCTTATTCTAAGTATCTAGAGATTCTCAAAAGGTCTTTAAATCCTTGTATCTAGGATTCAAGAAAAGATTATAGTAGATAGAATAGACAGGGGGAGTTTATGGTAGGTTATAGAAAAGAAAGCATGAAAACAATGATAAATAAAAGAATTCTTGATTAGATTGCAAAGAGCATCGCAATATGCTTTTGCATCAACAATATGTCGGTCGATATGGTCTTGTCAACTTAAAATTTTAGAATTTTTTTTTACTATATCCAATATTAATATGTGTTATAATGATATATCTAATATCAATATGGTTTTAACAGATACCAATACTGATATTTTCACCCATTAGTAACTATTCCATTCTATGAAGGCCATCACAATACTACTTGATCATGTCAAGCTATGCCAAGCCAGCTGCACCTTTGTTGGGGACGCCTCTCTAACAAACATTAGATTCATCACTAACCAATGGAAGAGGATAATCCATCCCCTAAGTTCCCAAAGGAAAAAGTATATGGTTTCCAAGTTGCTGCTGCAAGGCTAGCTAATTGTATGCAATAGGCTTGAAGACCCCTCAAAAGGCACGAGTCTAAATGCCCTTGATGGACTCTAGGTTGTCTTCCTTGAAGCGAATTGCATGCCAAGGACTCAAAGAATAGGAGTCCAAAGTTCCTTGCGAAATTTGAAAGGCAACCCTGACAACAATAGGCATTAGAGTCATCTCTTGAAGTCAAAAACGCATGTATAGTGATGAGGCATCTCATAGCACTTGAATACAAGCGCAAAAAGAAGTCTAGAATGCATTCAGCATACTCGTCAACTCATCTGGGAGGGAAGCAGACTTTGACCTTCAGGATGAATTAATACATATAGCTATACTCCTCGGGTGGGGTAGAAGCTCGCTCATGCCTAGGAGGAACTTCTCTATTCTCCTTAGATATACAATACAACTCTCGCATTTTAGAATCTTGCTCATATTAATGGTAGAAGTCAGTTAACTGACCCTCAATGGATCAGGGTTTAACGTCTAAGGATGAGGAGGGGTGGAGGAAGAAGAAGAAGCCATAACAGCAAATGAAAGGAGAGCTAGTACGATTATGGCAAAGTCTCAGCAGGATGAAGAAAGCTTGAGAAGAAGTGAAGTGGTTGAGGCCTATTTTGGAGTATGTGCCAATTAAAATATTTTATTAGTATTTATATAATAAGGCATTCAATATTTTAATGTGGAATTGGCTAATACATCACTAATACAGCAACATTTATCGCATTAGTAGGAAATATTGGTACCAATACATAAAAACTGGTATTTAAAATATCAACTGATATTTTTATCTGTACTAAAACTTATAAAATAGAATCCAACAAAACCCGACTTGACCTGACCCATGATGGCTTAATATTCAAGATGGATTTGAAGTTCGAATGAAAACATCTATATTT
Organism: Nepenthes mirabilis; assembly: GCA_025585075.1. Taxonomy (NCBI): domain Eukaryota; kingdom Viridiplantae; phylum Streptophyta; class Magnoliopsida; order Caryophyllales; family Nepenthaceae; genus Nepenthes; species Nepenthes mirabilis. The sequence continues at coordinate 28,366 of JAODPA010103926.1, read as the reverse complement.
GTATTAGTTAGGGTCATATTGATATTAATTGTACCAAGTAACGTGATCAATATCAAACATATTGAACGCAAAATGTATTTGTAAATTGGAACAAATGGCAAATATTAGCCATTATATTGAAAAGTATAGAGTATATTGGCTGGTATTTTGAATAGCAACTGATATATCACAATATATTGCCTATGTGGTGCACGATACCTATATATATTGGTCAATATTGTACATATCACCCAATATTTCATTCCGAGATTTGAATCTAAAAAATGCTAAACTGATCAACCAAACATATGACAAAAAATGAACATATGAACATTTACTTAAGTGCCAGCATTTTGTGGCAATTAACATGTTCACACCTCGTTTAAAACTTTTCACCATGTCACACAATAATTTCCAAAATTCATGGTGTTGTACCAAAAGTCATTTAATGATCCAAATGCTTTCTCATGTTTGCCACATGCCACATAAAATCAACTTACGAGAAATTTAAACTGCTATAGTTAAAATTAATGGGACATATTAATTAATATAATAATAGCAAGAGCTTACAAAATAATGAAACAAACATTTTTGAAATAAAAATAGAAGGAAAACCTATGAGACAACTTTGGTCATTAATGGACATTTGGCATGGCAGTAAGAACACAACAAATTTTAGATGTGACATTGAAAAAACAGTTAGCATGAAAACAACCCTAGATACATCTTCCACTTAACTGGGGGGTTTCGAAAAACTGATCCTAAAAATAGTTAGCTACACTACAACACAAGATTTCAATCATTCAAAACAGCTCAAATTTGAACATTATCCAGCCTGAGGAATTCCAGCAGCAAAATGCCATGAAACCATAACAAAACTCAAAACCACCTATCCTGAAATGACCTGATGGCTTGTAGCAGGCACTGGGTAGTGCTTCTAGTGAATGTATTTGTAGATGGAAGAACAATTATAAACTTCTGTGTGCACCTTGTTTTTTAGTTATTGAATAGAATTCACAAACTAGATGCTGCAGGAGGACCAGAAGCTCATGAAGCTCAATAAAGTTTGGATGGAAATGGTCATGGCGCTAGCACTCAAGGGAGCACTCATTTATTGATGTAAATTGAAATGCCAGCCATAGTGCATATAAGCAATTTTTGACTTCCAGAATAATTTGCATCAAACTAAAAGCTAATATCAGGAAGATGGATGTTTAATATGTTTGTCAGACCACGTCAGAATTTGAGTTCTGGTACACTTTATGAGGAAGTTCCTGGAACATCTATTACCAATAAAAGCTTTTCCCTTCAGAAACCTCAACTAAGGGAAAGGCCAGAAAAACAACATTTCATCTCATGATAATTAACACTTCTACCCTGCAAAGCTTTGAAGGGGCATCTTGATGCTGCTATGAAAATAATTGTTATAACCAAACTAAATCAATTGCAAATGCTCCTCTCCCGCATCCTATCAAATCCAAAACACAAGATCTTTGGCTGGTTTGAGACATTGTGGTTCAGATTTAACCAGTAATTTGAAGGATGTCTGTTACAGAATTGTACTTACAACAATATTTTATCATGGCAGTATCAAAAGGCTCCTTGTGAAGGTATGCAATAGAAAAGGTGAGAACTATTTTTACTAGAAACAAGCTTGCTAAAGCCTTCTGAACTAAACTCAAACTCTCATATTTCCAATGCAGGGTTAATGGCAATTTCAAAACTGACACAACAATCTCCAAGTTGCAAACTTCTTGCAGAGACAATCAATGAACTGCATATAACTACAACATTTTTTCCACTCTTATAAATAATATTCTTTTATTATTTTCTTAATCAAGAAAAAACCCAACACAGAAAATGTTGGACCCAAAGGAAGCCAAGCTCAAACAGGATAGTGAATATATCAATTATGGAAATATAGAATAAATCTGTTTGATCCACTTTCAAAAAACAAAAGAAAAAGAAAAATTCCTCCAAAAACTTGCTATACAGAACTCCAGACTGTCATATGTAGGCAGACAACCCAGAGCTTAAATGCAATAGAACAAAGATATGCAGAGATCAAATTTATAATCTTGCAAAAAATTCAACAACTTACACCATACAAGGATGCTCCAGCATTAAAAGTTTCTTTCAAAGCAAGAGCAGCTAATGTTGTATAGCCACCAGCAGAACCCCCTGCTATACAAAGTCGATCACCATCAACCTTTCCACTGTCCACCTACAAAATCAAAACAACAGCATACTGTCAACATGCTAATTTTCAGTCGACATGGGAAAAAAGATTAGAAACTATGGGAAAAATACTTGCCAAGAATTTAACACAACTGCAACAGTCATTAACATCGACAATTCCCCAACACCCTAATAGACGTTCCCGATATTCCCGTCCATACCCTTCAACAAAGGAAGAAAGCATAGATAAGACCAAGTCATTACGATTTGCATTTAAATGAGTGCAAGCACATTCACCCTAACAAGTAGAAGGAAAAGTCATAAAACTAAAAAGAGCAACCTAGTTGATAAGGCTTATAAATCAGGGGGTCCTGGCAGGATCAAATTTACGCAATCTTACCCCTGCATTTGAAAAGACTGTTTTTATGGTTTGAGCAACCTTAAAGTTTTGTCAATGCTTATTGTCTACTTTACACCAAAACATTAAAAAAAAAGAAAAAACGAAAACAAAGAAGTTCTGGAATGATCAATTTGTAAAAAAAAAAAAAAACATCACAAACCTTGTGATCTTGAAATCATTAAGGAAACATTCAATAGCTATAAATGATGTGGAAGAACCGTAGGAGTGCAATAAATGAATTATCATTGTAAAGGGGTTAAAACCAAGGACTAACCAGTGCTTCCACCGTAATTTACGTCCACAAAAGCCCAACCACGACTAGTCCAGTACTGGATACTAAGATTAAGGATTCCACGTGTTTCAGCAGTGGGCCCTCCTGAGATTTTATAAGAAACATAAGTTATTAACACCCTAAACCAGTAACAGAAGTGCTTTTAACAAAATTCGAGCCAGACACAGAAGGGTCCAGCAGATAACAATAAATTTATATCACAACCAAAGAAGCATTTCAATTGGTAATACAGAGTGTTGAATGTCAAAACACTTCCCAACTCATGGGCAAAAACATTTCCTTACGAGTTAACAAACAACTCTAGCAAATGACACTTGCAAAAAGACTATAGAACAACGCAGTCCAAGAGGCTAACTTCTTTTAAAATCAGGTAAATACTGCATGTAAGCTTTAAAAACCTATTCCACAAAACCACATAAATGGTTACAAATCAAACACCACTTTTCAAATGCAATACCTATTTATTCTGTAGGAAAGATGAAGGGAGGTTGTTGGGAACTCACCTCATTCATCAGCTTAATCAAACGGGTAGACAACCAACATGCTATCTTTGATTTCCCTTTTTCCATATCTTGTAAATCCCTCCCTAAAAGATAAATTTCATGTATTTTTCTCTAACGCACTTTTAGCTCTAGCATCTAATGTTATCAATGGTACTCGATGTGAATGTTTCATTGGCATAAGGTGGAAAAGCTAATCGCAATCAGTCAATTGGTCTAAGGAGTCAATCTTTCTTTCTCCAATGATTGCGGAAAGGTTCTCATTATGAAAAAGTCAGGAAGTTCTTTCAGAATTTGATACTGACACAGCGAACCTCTTTCTCCTGTGTTTTTGCTGTGTTATTGCATTTGACTACAATTATCAAAAGAGTGAATAAAGACAAAAGAATAAAGCATTCACAGTAGGATATATTGTTCAGACTCAGACAGAGTCTGGTGTAAGTTTGAGTATAAACATGCTGTCACAGCTAAAACAGATCCAAAACGTAGACATGGGTGTTGAGACATGCTACATTTGTCAATTGTTGTGAAGATGATGGGTGTAACATGTCTACATAATGTTATAGCTTCAGAGACTGACAGAGCCCAAAAGTTTAAAATAGTATGCCAAATGATGCCTACTAGGACCACAAGATTTTGTTGGTAAAACGGCCCATAAAAAATACTGACTGCTTATTTATTTATGCCATGTTGTCAAAAATGATAAAGAAAAAGGGAAAAATCAGATCAACCACAGACAATCGCTCTTTATTCTCTAATCCTCTACAAACCTTTCAAACCAAGTATCTCTGCACTTTGCACAAAAGAAACCAAAATTTTCATCTATCAAATGATCTATGCAAACAAGAGACAGTATCAGTCTCTCTCTGTGAACCTTATGTAAACCATGCTCTCGACACCAAAGAAGCCAGGTCCCAAATCTTGTCATGACAAACAACAAAATTAAGGTAAGAATTCAAGCACACATAAGATAATGAATTTACATGGTTCACTCATATGAAGAGAGTTACGCCCATGGACACAAGATGAAGTGACTTCATTATATTCAAAAGAGTCAATGTGATAGAAAAAACTGATCACGCCTTTTCAACAAGATTTCTCAGTTATTTTGAGAATACTTTAATCACCCCCAATCTGGAACATCTAGATCTATGCAAACTGTCAAGCATGGGCAGATTTTAGCAATACATTTGTGCATTTGATTAATGCACTAAAGTCACCAACATACTTCACTATAAGTAGATACAAGAACTTGATCTACATAGTTAATTACACGTGAAGTTTCTAGGAGTGTATAATAGGATACTAATAATGGATTCATAATTCATTCTCTTGTCATCAAAACCATCATCAATACTCCCCAATTCTCATGGTATCCATCATTGTCTTGCATACTTTCATGGATAATAATAGCAATACATCACTCCATGCAAAAGCATTAACTGAGTATATGAATGAAGTAACACCTGCATGAACCTCCATAATTAGGAGTAATGGCTTCACAATTTTCTATCTTGACAAGAGTAGTGTCAATCTATATTGCACCTTGTTCCAACTATCATCATAATGGTGTATTTAATTCATAGGACATAGACAGATGAAATCCGGGAAAAATTTGAATTTCACACTGAAGATTGTCTTTGTAAGCATCTTTGTGTGATTCTTGCTCATATGAATTTTAAACAATAAATCTTCATTCCTCGCTACTAACTCCTAGAGAAAATGATATTGGATAAAAAAAGTATGCTTAGTTTTCGAATGAAAGACCCGTTTCAAGACAAGATACGATGTGCTCTTCCTGTTGTAGAAAATCTACATGAGGCCTTGCACAAGTTCATGCTCACCCAACAATCAGCCAGCCATATGGTTCCTTCCCTACCTCGGTGCCTGACATGTACTTATCTTCAATTGTGAAAAGGGCAACCGTTACTAGAGCATAGATCCTCAATTGATAGGTCAACCGGTGAGTGTAAAAACATATTTGGTTATTAACCTATAGTTGTAATGGTTCCCTACAAAATGAGCATTAACAAAACCAATAGCCGAATTTTTGTTATTCAAGGCCCCTTTCAAAAACCAAGTCGTAATCTTGTTGCCTTTCAAATACCAAAAAATCTATTTAACCGCAAGGTAGTGTTGTTTCCTTGGATTAGCCATAAAATGGCTACATTGATGGCATGTGAGATACCTAGTTGTGTGCATACCATACAATACATTAAGCTATCGGCAACACTAAAATATGAGACATAGGCCATTTCAACTTTTTATTCACCGGTGTGTGATCCTTGATTTGCGAAAAGTCTAAAATGCCAAGTTAAATGAAGTAGAAACGGGTGTGCACTTAACCATATTAAATCATATAAGGATTTTCTAAATATGCTAAGTTTGAGATAAACTCAATTTTTCGGCAAATCTATCCATCTAGATTTCCATGCCCAAATTTTCTTAGTCACCTCGATATCATTTATCTCAAATTCAATGTTTAATTGCATTTTCAAAGAATTAACGCTGGAAATGTTTTTAGCTGCAACTAACATGTCATTGACATAAATAAATTAACCAACGGAAAGCTTTAGAAAAAATAGTCAACAATAATACTCACTCCGTGTGAACCTATTCTTACCCATAAACAAATCAAAGCACATTGTCTAGGGGATTAATGTAAACTATAGAGGGACTTCTTTAATCTACACATGAGTTCTTCTTTTCTTTTAAATTTGAACCCCTTGGATTGAGCCATCTAGATCTCCTCTTCGAGTTCTCCATGTAAGAACGCGGTTTTGACATCTAATTGCTAAAGTTCAAAATCACATAAAGTAACCAAAGTAAAAAAAAAAAATACCAATGGATGTAAGTCATGCCACAGGAGATTCAATTACAAAGAAATCAACACCTTCCCTTTGGATATAGCCCTTAGCAACAAGTGGAGCCACGTAGGTGCCATCTGATTTTTTTGCACACCCAACTGCAACTTACAATCTGTTCATCTTAAGGTAACTTAGCATGATCCCATCTTATTTTTGTGGAGAGATTGCATTCAATGTGCATCTCATGCATCCACTTGTCAAATTTGGGATCGGCCGAGGCTTCTTTGAAGTTGCTTGGCTCTCCATGTTCGGCAAACATGGTGTAAGCAACCATGTGCAAGATTTGCTTTTGCTTCCACATCAGTTATGACCTCCAATTTTATACATTTGCAAATCATCTTCATCAGAGTCATGCTGAAAATCTGATTCTGGAATTTCAGATTCACTTCCTGACCCTGCAAGCTTCCAAGTGGCAGTCGCCTCCTGAAACTATCCAGGGTCAGATTTATGACGATGAATCGGTTTAGCAGCAGACCTATCCTTGTATCAAACTAAACATTTTGATTTTCTGTCCCTGCAGATTTTAGCATTGAGTTTTCACTAAATTTGACATCTTCAAAGATAATAAAGTGTTGCTCATCCAATCTCTGGTACCACAACCTAAAAGCTTTAGCACCATGCCCATATCAGAGAAAAATACATTTCTTGCTCTCGGTTCAAGCTCATTAATATTAGAATAGACCTGTGCAAGACAACAAAAGTTTTGCAATTTTGAGCAATCAAAGGGTTTACTTGACCAAACCTCATTTAGTGTCTTCAAGCCAATAGATGGTGGCATATTCACCGGATAACATGAAGTGTTGATTGCGTCAGTCCCAAAGTCTTTCAAAATTCCAGCTATGCTCAGCCAACTCCGAGTCCATTCAAGTAAGGTTCAATTCTTCCACTTGGCAACACCGTTTTGTTGAGGAATCTGAAGGGATGTCCAATGTAGAGTGATGCCCTACTCCTAATAGAACTTCTTGATCTCGATAAAGATGTAGTCACCTCCATTGTCAGTACAAAGTTTTCACTTTTCTTTCAGCTACCATCTCCACTTTGGCCTTCCACCGAACATATTGGACTTTTATTTTATGGTGTAGATCCACACCTTCCGAGAAAAATCATTGATAAATGAAACAAAGTAATTTAATCCTCTCTTTGACGGAACTTGCAAAGGACCCATCAAATGGATGTAATCAAGTATGCATTTCATGGTGTGAGACGACATGCAAATAGTTACTTGATAATATTTGCTATAAAAATGGAGTTCACAAAAGTCTAATTTACAAGACTTGATACCTTTTTTCTTCAAAATCACACTCACTCATATGCCAAAAACTCATATGCCATACTTGTGTTTGATCATTCCCATCTATTGCAACATTGGAAGCTCCAACTGAAATGCTACTTCCTATGAGCTCGTAGAGATTCAATATCCTATTTGCTCTCATCACCATCAGTACTCCTTTCATTATTTTCATAGAAACGTTCTGTGCAACAATTTTGCATCCCAAAGAATCGAGAACACCCAAGGAAATCAAATTTCTTTTATGATCTGGGACATATGTAGCATCGGTTAGATGTGAACAATTCCATCCAATACCTTAATTTTGATATTCTAGATCCCGATTTTTTCACATGTGGCATTATTACCCATATGAACTCTACAACCATCCTACGGTCCATATGTGGAAAACAAATTCTTGTTCAAGCACATATAAAATGAGCACCCAAAATCAAGAATCTATGTGCACGACAAGTTTCTCAAAAAAGCAAAGAGAACAATACCTTCCTGATTTTGCACGGAGCTCTCAGCTAAATTGGCAATTTTAGGCTATGACTCATTGTTTTCTTTTGATTTAAACTTTTGGCAATCCTTCTTGATGTGGACTAGCTTCCTAAAACAATTTCACTTCATGAACTTATTAAATCTCGACCTAGATCTCGACGGCTTATATTTTTTTTTGATGAAAATTAGATCTACCCCTTGCCTTAGTGCCCATGGCCTAGCTGTCTGTGATTATTTCTAAAAAAGTTCTTTTGAAAGTAAATCTTTAGTAATGTTGCCTAAAACTATTATCTCTTTGACAAATGTTAGTGCAGTTACAAGATAATAATAAGAATTGTCTTTTTGACATAGGTTAACAAACAGATTAGTGTAATAACAAGATAATAATAAGAATTGTCTCTTTGACATGGATTAATACAGCTACAATATAATGATAAGAAGTGGAAAGAGAGAGTAAAAGCAACAAAACTTTATCTTCATCATCGATCTTGACATCGATGGTTAATAATTGACAAAGAAGTTTGTTGAATTTGTTCAACTATTCATGAACTAGTGTACCTTCCTTCATTTCAAGTGTATACAGTTGCCACTTCAAGTAATATCAGTTCATGAAAGACTTCATCATATAAAGACTCTAAATTGGCCCACAACTTCTCAACCAACTTCTCCTTAGCAACGCTGTTGAGAACGTCATGGGCTAGGTCGAGCCGAATTATGCTCAAAACCTCCAAATCCTTTTCGGAAGTGGAGGCATTGGTCATTCTTCCCTTTAGGACTTTGTGATGTTCTTACTCAACAAGTAAATCGTTAACCTTGATTTGCCACAAACTAAAGTTGTTCTTGCCATTGAACTTCTCAAACTTGAACTTGGCATTTGAAATTCTTGATGCCATTTTTTGGATGGAAATGCTCTGATACAATTTTTTTTGCGAGTAGCAACGGAATTAAAGCAAGAATTTAATCACACACACAAGACAACGAATCTGCGTAATCACACCATTCTAATTAATAATACTCGGTTGTTTTGTGAATACCTGAACGACCTCTAATCAGGAATGTCTAGAACAATGCAAATAGTCAATCACTAATAAATTTCAGCTAAACGGTTGTGTTTAATTGGTGGTGTTTGACGCACTAAATCACTAGCACAGTTCGTTACAAGGAGATACAATTACCCTATCTACATAGTAAATTACATGTGTAGTTTCTAGGAGTATTTAATAGGGCATTAACCATGGATTCATAGTTCACTCTCTAGTCATCAAAGTCATCATTTATGATGAGATGTAGTCACAGCTGAAGTAGCATGGGGGACTCAAATTCAACCCTTGCAAAATTTGCGCAAAGACAACCACAATACATGGTTCTAAATATTTGGAAATGGTGGCATGAGATCTGGGTCGACATATAAATATGGACTTCTAAATGCTTGTTTAAACCCCAAATAGGTTCTCGCGCCGCATGAAGTTCATGGAAGATCATTCACAACGTATTGAAAGAGTTCCCTGAACACAAGTATTAAGTCAAAGGCAGTTTCTTCAACATGATATGTGGTGTTCCAATGTGCCGCAGAAATGTGAGGTCAACCCAATGCTACACGTAAGGCACATAATATATAGATTTTAGAATCATGGGCTGCCCCAAAATAAATCCAGTTGTTCATAATTTTTTCTAGGTTGGTTCTTCATAAACTAAGCTCAAAGAAAGAAGAGATTAAGAGGGTTCCATAGAGAATGTGGTAAGAAATCCACAATAGTGTCTAACCACAACCACTGAACTGATTATGTTCATGCATAAGGATACTAGATTAGCTTATAGAAAATATTTCATTTTTTTCTTTTGTATATTAATTTCTAACTGTGTTTATATATAGATGTAGAAGGATCCAACATATGTCTACCTCTTAGAGTACATTGAAAAGAGTTTCATTTCCAGAGCAAGTTTTGATACGATTAAATAGTTTTTTTTCTAGCAAGCCAATTACAATTAGATTTGTAAGAAAGTGATTTTTGTTCTTTATACAAGGAATTTAGGTAGGGGTAGAGCTTTTGATAAGTGGTTCACAATACTTTGGTGGCTAAACACAGTGGATTCCCAGCTAAATTACAGCACATCATCCCTTGTATAGGAGCAGCTTAAGCTGAATATTTTATGTACCCTATATGGCACACTTTAATCATTTATGATGATCTTTCCAAATAACACAAGCTTATCAACATTAGTATATTGACTTTCCCAATAATCAAATAACAGTTTTTTTGCAATTATAGCATTGTGATTCTACTTATAAAATATATTTTCTTCCATATAGTTCTAGCCTCTATGAAAATGATAGTTCTTACTATTGATATATAAGGTATAAATATATTATTCCAATTCATTATATATGATGAGATTCCACTAACACAAAACCAATTCTAATGGATTTATAAGAATTGGAAATCCCATTAGCATGCATCTAGTAAGAATTAAACCTTCAAATTTAACAAGTTTGAGGTGGGATGCACTCAAGGCCAATTATTGTCTGGACCAAAGAGACATCTAGTAAGAATTAAACCTACAAATTTAACAAGTATGAGGTGGGATGCACTCAAGGCCAATTATTGTCTGGACCAAAGAGACCATTCCACTCCTCTATTACCTTTTGGGAGGCCTATTGATGCGATTAAATTGCATAAATTATTCAAAACTTTTTCTTATGATAAATCCTTTACTTAAGTGCCTTCTAATTAACTTTGTTTCTTGTTTGTTAGGGAAGAAGTTGTTAAATGAAGAGGGTAAAATAAGAAGTTGTTAAATGAAGAGGGAAAAATAGTCATTTTACCCCTACTTGAGCTTAAATTGTTGTTTTTGGGAGCTTAATTCAAGCCCTAAAATTGTCTCTACAAGTGCCTCGAGAATCAAATGATTTTGGGAAGAACTTCAGATGCAAGATAAGTGAATTGTGGGGACCCATAATAATAGAAAGTTGGGGCCTCAAGTTGTTGGGCTGATTTGGGGACCAATTGATGGGCAACATAACAAAAGAAAAACTATTGCAAAAGAGAGAGAAGCTGCAGCTCAGCACAAGGGGGAAAAAATAAGAGAGCTTAACCTGGCAACTGGGGTCCCTTTTATTAGAGATTTTCTATTCTCTTATGGAAGGCAAGCAAAAGAAAACAGAGAGGGAGAGAATGAAAGACAGTTGTTCCAACCAGCAGCAGCACGACTAAAACCAAAGGAGAAAAAAGATGTAGAACCTGGCGGCCAGCAAACCAGAAGCAGGGGCAGCCTTCTTCTTGCCATTTTTCTTTCTATTTTCTCTACTTCTTCTTTGAAATGATGAACAATACATTTTCTATGTTCGTTATTTATTCAAAGATGAACTAAGTTTTTATTACTATGGTCTTTGACGTAGCCTATGGTGGAACTTACGTGCTATTGAAATTTGTTCATGAAACATTTCCATTTTATGACTTTTTTCTATTTATACTTAATATTTTTGAATACTTGATCACTATTTGAATGATTTGATATATATGTTGAGATTGAGAGGAGATGCATAAATAATTGATCATAACATAAGTGGCATGAGTTGTAGTATAGAAAGGGATATACTACATGGTTATGCAATCTTTGAGGAGATAGATTGAGGCACAACCAAGTAGATAGATTGAAATTAATGTATGGTTACGTATTTTATTCACAAACAGATATAGTGGATAGCTATTTGTCTATAGTTTTGATGTAACCCAAGAGGGAGTATTAAATATTTATACTATCTTGATTGTCATTATTATTGAATGTTTTGTAAGAGAAATTGAAATATAGTACACAGGATTACCTAGATGAAACAAATAATACCCAAATATTTCTCATTATCAAATTTCATCTCATTTTAGTATTGATTTTCGTGGTGATTAGTTATTCAGTTAGTTAGTATCCCTCAATTAATTTGGTTGTTTAGATAATATTAGGATAAACGTTATTTTGGCTATCAACAAAAATTCAATCATTTTGAAGACAATACACTTCATATCAATTTATTACTTGTTACGATACCGTGCACTTATGATTCAACAAAACACTTACCCCCTATAAAAATTGTCTACCTGAGACTATTCATTGGCCCGTAGGTGCAGACACAAGATTAGGTACCTTACAATCCATAAAGTGCATCTCGGACAATGGATTAGGAAGTGAGTTAGACAAAAAGAGAAACAACTTGGAGTAAATAAAATGGCTTGAACTGGGTAGCTGCTCACCTGCTTATCCACTGTTGCTGACTTAAAAGAGTTCCTTATGGCATTTTGCTTTCTGGTAGACTAACTGGAAGTGGGTAGACACACTCTATAGCAGGTTTTCCAATGTCAATCCAGTCTGAAAGTTTAAAAGTTGACAGAAATTTGGAAGCTAATAATGTTGATCCAGTGGTCAGTGTGGAAAGAGAGAAATAGGAGAAATTGTTTAGGGCAAAAAACCACCTGTACAGTTTATGAGAACCAATTTTGAATACTCTGGACATATGAAGCTCTGATTTGCAAAATCAATCCACTTTACCTGTTTTTTTCTTAGAACACTCATGAATAGGATACTGTTACCAAAATGCAGGTAATTGTGTTCCTCACCCCATGTACTTAAATGACAAACAAGAAAAACATCCCTACTTGAATAACAACAAAACAGAGGCGATAATTTGATCCAAAGAAAAAGACCCTTTTTCTTCTAGATTGGGTGTGCTGAGGGCATTAAACCAATTTGACTCACTTTCTCCCGAGTTTTCCTTCTATGTCAGTCAGAAAAGACTAGGTTCCCTTCTTTTCTATCCTCATTTGATGTTCTTTAATAACACCAAAAGGATAAAATTTACAAGCACAAATGAGGAGTGGGGTAGAAAAGGAAATAGATTTTTCCATGTGTCCACCCTTCGCATAGACCAGTACCCTAAGATCAGCAAACTAACATAACAGTATCCCTAAGAAACTAAGTTACAGGGGAGCCGCAATCTGAGGTAGTGGTTTCCAGAAAAAATAAGTGCAGCCCTCGCCACTAGTCCCTGCCAGGAACATCTTGTACAAAATACAATCACCACAAGATATACAGATTACGAAATCGATAAATGTAGTTTAGCATTTGTTTCTTTTGATACCATTTTTTAATTTATATCTATAAAATGTTTCCCATGGTAAATGGATTCATGAATTATTGCCAGCAAGCAGTACAGGCGTCAAGGTACATTAGTTAAAGTTTAATGATTACATTGTCCCCCGCAAATCATTTTTACCTTCAACTATTCAATACCACTATAAACTCTGTTCAAAGAAGAAATCTCACCCCAAAAAAAATCATTTTCTAAGGTCTATAACGGCATCAATTTGAATGGGAATGTCAGAATTGGCAAAAATACAAATAGCATCATGGCCCTGGCACCAGGGAGTCTAAAAAATCAAAGCCTCGGGATATGGGATGGTAACTTAGCAAACATGCCAAGCAGGATTTTAGCTTTCACTAAACCTGATCACCCATCTACAATCTATAAAGCTAATGAAGGATATGGCCCATCACCAAAATGAATGGCAGCAAGGAACTATGTATCATATCCCCACTAACTTGAAAAAGTCTCTGTTTGGTTTGGTTTGTGATGTAGACATCATGAATGCAAAAATTTGATTTGATTTTATTTTCAAATTAGATTTTGTTGGGCCCCAATATACAGGCCCATAAAAGCACGGCCCAAAGAAAAGGCCCAGGCGAAGGGCCCAGAAAGGCGCCCACAAGCCAAGGAAGCTGGACAGCCCGAAAGGCCCAAAACGGAGGCCAATATCCCAAAGGCCAGGATCGTGACATAAGTCCGAGAAGTCCCGTCAGCTCACAAAGAAACTCGAGAACAAGAAGATGCCTGAGAACCCCAGTTGTCCTGACAAGCCTCAGATCAGTCCAAGAAGCCGAGAAGAGACTCGAGGACTTTCCTCGAGGGATCTTCCAAGAGCTGCCCACTCTGATGGGTCCGCAAACCCGCACAGTTACAGGGAACGCCACACCTGGACGAGGACCGCCTCATACACGGCCGAGAGCGCCAGCTCAACAACTCCACCGATTCCCAAGGGACCTGCAACCGCTGCCAGTCGCCGCCTCAATAGGGCACACCTGGTCAAATCGAGACTGACGCCTAGACCCTATGTGCCTGACATACACAGGCCTACCAGCAGCACCAGCCGCGTGCTCTCCCCTACGTCAGCAGCATTAAATGGGGTCAGTGGGACAGTAAACAGCATCTCGCCCATCCATCGGCCGCCACGTGTCTCCTCCCCAACGGCATGATCTTTCCTATAACTACCCAGCAAAGTCCCTTTCCAAAGGACCGGCTCTCTCCCTCTCCCTGAGATCATTCCAGAACTAAGGAAAGGATTCCACTCTCTCGGCCACTTAACCCCTCTCTTCCCTGCGAGAAGAAGCAAAAGGGTGACAAAGCTTCCCAAAGAGAGTGATAAAGCCTCCTAGTGAGCATAATCCCCTGGGAGAGAAATATAAAACAAGAGACAAGGTAACACTTGTACTTTGTAAAGACTTCCATCTTAATAGTGAAGCATATCTAAAGGCCCAGAGTCTTGTGGTTTTTTCTCCCCATTTAAGAGGAGGTTTTTCATGTAAAAATCCGGTCTTAACCTCTTTCTCTCTACGTCCCTGAATCTCAAACATTCGTGTTGCTTGGAAACTACGGATCCTAAACGCAACAAATTTGATTTTATTTTCCAANCTCTAGTCCCATCATATAACCATAACCATACTTTCCGGATAATGTGCTAAGTCAAAGATGTAATGGATATTGTCAAGTGAAAGACAAAGTCAGAGGAGACAACACATGTTGACTGCAACATAGTGGACCAAGATTTAATGGGGCAAACATGAGAAATTGCACAACAATTGAAATTTCATCAATTCAATACTTGGAGACCAACTTTAGCAATCTGGTGAGTGAATCTACTGATGCGTGTAACATGGCATCTGGAATGGTGATGCTAGCAACCATTAACGTTCCCCTTCTTTTGGGGGTTGGAGGGGTTGAGACTTTCTGGATACGATCACTCCCTAAATTATTCTGCATGTAAGCATATAAACAGGACTGCATAGATAATTCTAGTATTCGATTCCAGAACAATGTGAATCAGGTGACAATCAGGACAACTTGTTGATGATGTCTTCATTTTTGAGTAACTAAAAGAGTGAATAACAATAAGAAATACACGAAAGGCAATATCTGGAAGAAAGAAGGAACAACAAAAGTCCATAGATGTCTATTACTGCAGCTTAATAACAAAAAAGATTAAAAACCAAGTATCAGATCTATGACATTGCCAAGATGCACATAACAAACAAAACATACCATGGCTTTTCAGTAGCAATGGAGGCTTTTCTTCTTGACTAGCTTGGTAAGAAGGGTTGGAGGGTGGATAGAAATAAGCATATGCAGTTTGCCCAGGTACTTCTGTTGGAAATTCAACGAACTCCGGCAAGCTAAAATATGATTTATACCTCGAACTTTCAGGTGAAGAAGACCAAATTAATTTAAAGTCAACGACTTTTAAAGTGTGTCCATCTATGGTAACCTGCTCAAGCAAGACATGCAATGCTGTCAACAGGAACAACCAGGCATAATACAATCAACAGGACCTAACAATACAAGAATTTGTTAGAGGCGATCAATGGCTGGCCAGGTAGGGGTACACATAAAAACCGGGCAATCATGTGCTCGTCCATCATCAAAACAAGGCCACATGATTTTCAGTTTTTAAATTTTTTAAATTTGAATATTTCCACAAAAAATACCTGAAAATATTTTTAAATATTTAATATTTGTATGAGAACTACCTAAACCCATAAAGATCACATAAAGAAAAACAAATTTATTGTTAACATAAAACATGAATTTTTATGAATTTTTAAATTCTCATAAAAAACATTCAAAATCTAAAACCGAAATTCGGGTCAGGTCAATCATTTTTCTTCATAGCCATTCCCAGTCCAAAAATTTAATCAGGCCTAAAAAGGTAGAGCATGCCATAAAAATTTCAGTTTGGGCCAGTTGGGTAGTCCAATTTTAATCACCTCTAGGATTTGTACAAATAAAATCTGGATCAAGATAAAAACCGAGTAATTGGTGCCAGGACCGAGACTCCACCTTTGCCACCGATAATGGATGAACAGCAGATGCACCCTCAATAAACAAGCAATTGAGTCCTGAAGTCTGGTCCAGCAAAAGGCACATATTATATCACATGGTCTAATTCAGAATCTTTTTGAAGCACTGCAAAGCAATGAAAATACGAACAGGAAATTACAATATTGTTTATATCCGTAAAAGGAACATCAAGCAGACATAATGAGCTCTGAGCATCATCCAAAATGCCAAGATAGGACCTTCCATTCTGCCTGCAAACCACCAAACACCACCTTATTTTTTGAAAAAGGATAAATTCAAACTAAACCTTTGCTCTATGAATAAATAATCAAACATTTACAAGGCTGTACAACAATTACAGACTGACCTGTAGCTGCAAGCAATCAAATTCTTTTGCTCATGGCCCTGGATAAACCCATAAGAACTCATACCAAAAACCCAGAGTGGCCTTGCAAACTCAGCTTCCATGGAGTACAGCGGTAAAGCCTCATTTGTAGATTCAGCCTGTCAAAAAAAAAAAAAAGACGACAGAATGATTTTAGCTGACCCTAAAAAATTTGCAACAACCAGATTGCCAGGCTTAGGCAAAATAATTGGAGCATATGTCCAAGAGTTTCAACATCACACATAAACACATGATCCTGTTTCAACACTGCCCAGAAATTGCAATAGTTCGACAGCTTTCAGTTGTCTTGGATATTTAGCAATCGTTGCCTTTTTCTTACTGATAAGAAACTTAGCATCCAAAAGACACTAAGGAATGCTCAAGCGAAAATATTTTTTTTCTGGCTGCAGTACTACGAGAAAATTGCAGCGTAAAGATCTCTTTCCCACATGATGTAACAATCAGATGAAGTTATACAGTTGGACAAGAGACCAGCACCGTGACAGTTTCTGTTTCACATGGCATAGTAATCAAGATGATCATAGAATTATGTGCAAGTTGGATATTGATTGTGCTTAATGGTTGATGAAATACAGTGTTCTGAGGCAGGTTTTAGAGAACCAGGAGCTACAGAGCAGTCTCCTATCGTGGTTTCTGCCTACTGAGCCTAAGAAGCACATCTTTAAAGTTTCATAGTATGAGGATTGATCATGCTTCATTCTTGAGTATTACTGAAGCAACTTGGCAGAGGCAAGTTGATGGCTGTAATATTTGTGATGGAACAAAGGTGAACTTATGAAACTAAATCAAGACCATTTCGCTGATGCATCCAAGTTGGAGGTTCTTGAGGCCATGGAGGAGGTGTTTAACTCAATGTTACAATGACAATTAAGCAGTTGCAATAGGCTACATATAATCTCATTCATTGACAAAGATAACGAGATCACACTCTCATTGACCACCTACTTTTAGTTTTGTTTCATTCTAGAAGAATGCAAGCAAAAGAGCCACCACATGCTCTTATGAGAAAATTTGTGATTATTAAATGATTGACATGATGCTAAGGACAGATCCTACAAGCAGGATACTGAAGTTGATTAGCTGCAAAAAGGAGACTGTAACACTAGATTTTTCCATGTCGCTAGGAAGAAGCGAAGGATGAAATTAGAGCAAGGGGAAAAAATTACTATAACACCCCAATGTTTAGTTTGGGTCAATTGGACGTGTAATCAAAAGACATTATTAGTTGGGGAAATTAATATGCGGGTGATATTTTTTCAGAGCCAATAATTAGCATTAAGGCTAGAACTAATATTCTAGTGAGCTTGGACAAGTTGATTTCGAGATGGGGACTCAAGAGTATTATGGTAATTTATTCAACAGTAATTTATTTTTAATTAAGTAAATTATTGATTACAAATAATTATTATTGTTTCATATGCATTTTGTGTGATGTAAATTTACAATTTAATTAAATTATTAGAGGACAATATGGTAAATCCAAAACCCTAGTGCTTCCTTGTTGAAACCCTAACCCTAAATAAACCCTAGAGGTGTGCCCCTCTCTTGCAAAACCCTAGCCATCCCCCTATTGCGTTGCAAAAAGAATGAATGAGGCAGCAGCTTAGTGGAAAACAGGCTGAAATAATTGAGTTAAAGAATTAATACAAGGGGGGAAAAAACTAGGAGTCTCACCCCTTGAAACCCTAAGCAACCAACCCCTCTCATTGTGTAACCCTAATCTCACATGAGTTGTGAGTTATATGAGGTGGCAGCTGAGGAGGATGAGGCTGAAAGTTGAATGGAAAATAGAGGAGGAACAACTATATTCTAGCGCCACCTCTATTATAACCTAGCCCTTCTCCTGATAAACTTCTTTCACTTGGCTGCCACCTTGAGAGGAGCAAAAGGATGAGGAAGTCATGCAACCTGGGGAGAAGACGAGGCCATTCGATTAGGAGAACTGCGAAGGGGAAGGATTAGACCTTCAGTGAGGCAGGTGAAGCATCATCTTTCTTGAAAATCTCGTCTACTCGTTTTATTCTTTCAATATTCTTTCATGATAATGAGAAATCTTAAATAAGTAAAGAGTGGAAGATGTACACATGATTTTATGAAGTTTTGTAACGATTTACTTTGGTTTTGGTGCAGCATTCTTCTGGTGTTCGATCCAGCAAATCAAACGCTACTCATGAATCCGGTCAGCATTTGAACGGTTCAAACATTAATCTAGGGATGGCTGGATCTATATATTAAATACTATTCTTATGATGTCTATATATGTTGTAGATAGTATGATAATAGAAGTACCTTAAACGCTTAATTGTTGATTGGATTGTATTGATTCATGGATTATTACCTGTTTTCAACTTGCATTAGATCCACATGTAAGCCAAGTTCAAACACCAGAGCTTGGCTTGATGTAGATCTGTAGATCTACAAGCATGAGTGCCTAATTTTTTTAATATACCTCTATTGGTACATTGTAGATGGATTGATTATGATAAATTTCATAGCCGGCGGACTTTATTTCATTGAGAATTATGGCTAACATTTAAGAGCAGGACAGAGCGGGTTTGAACACCAAGTCTATTTTAGGACAGTTTCAGAAGTCTTGTGGATTCCGACTTAAAGTAATACAATTGGGAGTTATTATATCTATTTAATAGCCTTAGCATTAGAGTACATGGTCTAAATAGTCTCGGTGAAGTTTCGATGAAGTCTATAGTTTGGATTTAGATAGGCGTACGAACTCACGTTCAAACACTTGAAGACCATAATAGAGAATTTAACCCAGATTTTAGGCGCAAAACCCAAGATGATGAATTCTAGTATTGAGTTAACATTAGAGGACATTAGAGGACATTAGTGGACTCAGTGAGGTCTCGATATTATAGAGACCTCTGTTGAGATAAGTTTAGTAGAACATATATTATTATTGAGATTCAAATTCAATGGAATCCGTATTGTTCTTGTTGATGTTCAAATTCAGTTGAATCCACTTGTTGACAATCCTTGTGGTCATTATTGAGTTTTGTTATGACTAGTTGTAGAGTCTTAGGTAGTATTGTTGTTGAGCCTTATATTGTTGTTACTTCATATATTATGACACTGATTAACTTGAGATATCCATTTTTATGATCGTATTGTTGATTATTATTACTTGGTAAGCAATTGGCTTGCCTCTTGCATTTTTCCTGGCTCCATATTACAGCAGGACTTGTAGCGCTAGATGGAGATCAACAACATTGATTATTATTACTTGTAGCGGTAAATTGAATTATTATTATATTGTTGATTTGTTGCAATGTTTTCAGATTGGAGATCCCGGAGTCTAGACACTTCTATTTTTGAGCACAAGAGCCATTTACTTTGCTAAATAGTATTGTTGGATACTTTATTTTTGAGGATATGTTCCTTAGTTTTTGAGTAATGGATTTTGGTTTTTATATCAGTGTTTACAAGGTGTTTTTATTAAGGTTGATAAATGTATTTTAAGATGTTACTTAATTTAAGAGATATTTGGAAGTCAGTGCGACAGTTCATGTCATGGTCGTTGACTAGGTCTAGGTTGCCACAATCACTGAGAAGTAGGCAATTGTTGATGCAGGGTGTAACTGATTTCGGAGTGGATAAATATCCATGTGGGAACTAAACAGGAGATGCAAGTGCTTCATGGTTAGGCAGTGGGTCCATATGGGTGGGTTCAGTCCTTGGTTTTTCAAGTTTTGGGATATTGCTGAAAAACGCATTGCCTGAGCCCATCTACAACTGAAATCATCGCTCATGAGAAACTTTTGGTCATTTAATTGTGCAAAGTATGAACAACTTTGCTGGACCAATTATTCCTCTCAATATTCAGGGTTTCTTACATAATCATGACTTCATGTTGAAAGGTAGTGCTTCTTTGGAGAAAGGAATCTTATTATAATTTCTTTCCCAGTCTAATCACATTTCAGTTGTCTCAGTGCCAACGTAATTCTGGAAATAGCTAATTTTACATGCAATATATTCCTATGTTGCTATAAACATTCAACTAACAAATTAAGAAATGAGAATTTCACCCATTTGTAGAGATTCCAAAACCCATTTTTCCTGTCAGTGATAAAAAACAGTTCCCCTGCAAAGTTTTGTACACAATGGATCAGCTTATACACTTCATAGTAACTTGTGACATGACAAATATAATCAAATTCAATTTATGCAGATAATTAATATGATAAGATGATACCCTTCAATGAAATCATTCAACATGGATACAAAATTCTTCATCAACAGATCAGAAAACTTGACCTAATTGTTTACAAGCCACCACCTCATAAACAGCTGCTACAGGTTCCTCATATGTACAATTAGTCTTCTTCGTTAGAAAGAAGTGTGCGCACACATTTTTCTCTTTTTTCAAATAAGCCTTATATAAGTTAAGCCTGGACATGGGCAATACTTGTCATCACAAATATCTATCAACAACACTTGTCGAAGGCACCAATGACCATAGATGTACTCACAAAAATAATATTAAATCCATCTAATTTTCATGTGATTTTTCCTCTTGATGTATGAATACTGCAAAAGATTCATAGTTGTAATACTTGGATCCCAATTTAATTTATTTTGGGTGCATTTTATTTTGGGTTAATTGGATATACTAGATTAATGATATTTTGTGAAATTTTAAAGAAAATTTGACCCATGGGCCTGCACTCAAGGTGCACCCGAGGGCCGTGCTTGAGCGCTAGCCTCTGTGTAAAGGAGCTGGTGAGTGTGTGCGGCAGAAGCAGTGAAGAAGCAAAGAGGACAAAGAAAAGAGAGAGAAAAGGGGCATGCGGTAGGAGAGAGGAGAGAGGTGGAGTTCGGGTTTTTTAGAGTATCCTTTTATCAGATCTACCTAGTATAAGGTTGAGGCAAGTATCCTTTAACCCAATCCTTTGTCTGATTTTGTATCTAATAATATTTGTTTCCGATTTGGAGAATTAAAGTTCGTGCATGCAAGTTTTTACTTAACCCGCTCGTTTCTATTTATGCATGCACGAGTTTTACCGATTGTTTGGATGTTTTTTACGGGATTTCTATATATTTGAGGGTTTTGTCATTTTCTGAAAAAATAGGTAAATATCTGATACTGTATATTTTTATATGAATATATCTATACCAAAATGAGTATGAAACTTATATTGGGTCGTGCATTTTCACAATTATGTTGTCAGGGATTGTAGTCACTACCTCTATTATCTGTCATATGTTATCTGGCTAAATCTCGATGAGGAGATATCTATTATCTGAAATCCCTTTTTCACCGGCAAAAAAAGGCTCTATTTGTAGTTGGCCCACCCCATCTATCTGGTATTTAAATGGAATTTAATATATATTCGAACGTCCAAATATATCTGATAAACTTGAGGATTGCACCTAAAACCGTAGGTGGTAAAACATAGTGAACAAATTCCATATTTTTGGAAGACAGAATACATAGATGGCCTAACCTGCTGGCCTAAACTGCAAATGATCTGACTTAAGTTTATCGGAAATATGTGTAATTCTTTCTCAAATTAGTCTTTAAAACCTTCGATACTCTAATTTCATATATGCTTTATATTTCTACATGGATTTGTATTCAGACTCTAATTTGGACTCTGATTTGAGATTCGCCAATTTTGCCCATAGATAGGATTTGGTATGTCTCATACATCTGATTTTTAATTTCGTTCCGGAGCCTATTTGATTTTGTTTGTATGATTTTGTTCCAAACTCTTATTCTAATTATCTGATTTTGATCCGAATTCTGTTATCTGTTTATCTGATTCTAATACGATACAATCTGATTATCTGATTCTGGCTATCTGTTTATACTCAGGATCACCTCCGTTCTGTATACATCCTGAGGAGACTGTTTTGATTTTGGATTACAATTCAAATTTGATGATTTGACTTCTAATTCGGCAATTTGGATTTGTATCTGTCATCTGTTTTCTGATTTAGATTCGTGTCTGTTATCTGTTTTCTAACATCATATTTGTATCTGTTATCTATTTTTGATATCTATTTATGGACCACCCTCCCTCTAATTTGTCAAACCCATTTGTTTATTATATGTATCTGATACTTGCTCAACTTTAGGTTCACATTTTCTGTTTTGTCCATTCAGAGTAAAGGGTTTGGATACTTTGTAGAAGTTGGAATAGATCTGATGTGATGCCATTCATTCTGGTGAGTATTGCATCTGTTTAGTTATACTTTTCGATTGGATCTGTTTTGGATTGTATTTTTGGATGTCGGATTGGCCGAGTATACGCCTTTGGACTGTATATCAAAATTGTTGGATTTATCGCATTATGCAGATGAGTTATTGTCATTATTTGGGTATCATCCTTATGACTGTTTAGAACAGGTCATGACTACACTATTCGGATGGTTGTCCGATAAGATCTTATGATAGCTTTTTGAGTTTGTTTATTTATGATTATTTGATGTCGAAATTTTATGGTCTAATTGGTCATGTCACACCCCAATTTGAGATTTGTTTATTATTATTTAAGATTTATTGATTAATTGTTTAGACCTGCTTTAGTCTGAATTCGTGACAATAGTCCTGTCATCGAGAAGCAACACAGATTACATTTAACTATATACTTCGAAGCAGTTGCAAAGACATCAACAATATCAGCAATTATACATTGCACTAAACCTGGAAAAGTAGTAAACAGGATGGTAGGAACACCAAAGGAACAAACATCCACCTCACTAAAACTATAACTCAGGCTTGAATAAGGATTCTCAGCAAGTAAACAATCAGAAAAAAGGGGTGTTGAAATTTTATACCTTGGTACACCACATGTAGCCTCAACAAATTCACAGAAAAACTGGGGGGAAAAAAAGGCTACTTCCTAAGACACAATAACAGTGTGCAGTATCACAGTAGAGAAGTCCTTAAGTTTAAATATACCTTCAGAAGTCCACTTCGGTTCAGTTGGAGACTCAACCAGCCTAGGGTCCCCACCTGCAACACAAATGCGCTTGTAGATATCCCTAAATGACAACAATGAGAATATTTTAGTAATGGAAATAGAATGCCATAATGTACTTGGATTAAAAAACCAAAAACAGAACTGGAAGCCATAATAAGTTGGATTTGGATAGGATAGGAGCAACTAAGACAGCGATGTGTGCGTGCGAGCGTATGCGCGCATGGATTATAGCCTTCTAGATAATTTCTCAACTATCCCTTCTTTTTTTAATTTTGCAATGTTCTCAACTCCACTATGAGATATGATAATAAGCACTGTTACATTTAAAAAGGAAAACCATTTTCAATAGGAATGATAGCATCCTTTCTGCAATGCAGAGAGCACCCATGGCCTCTGTATCGAGCTTTGTACCTATTAAAAGGAAAAGGTATCAAGAATATTAGATCAAAGCACCCAAACACACAAAAAAACATGTGGTTGTATCCAACTTTGTGTTTACGTCAGTTTACAACGTGAAACTGTGTGGAAACAACTAAGTTACTGTGTCGAAGGGGTGCAATTATTTCAACTCGGTCATTCATTCAGCAGAAAGTTCTATGCAGCTTTTGCACAGATCTCAATTTAAGTAATTTCATCATTTATATAGTCTGAACCTACAAATGGTTATTTATCTGGTCAATCAATAGACTAGTATTTTGTGATTCAGTTAGAAGAAAAGGGACAATTCACAATATTTAGAATAGTTTTCCTCCAGAAAAAAAAAAGAAAGAAAAAAAACAACAGATTATGAGATGTTAGCAACCACTATTGGTGACAAGTTGCAAACGGGTAATTGTCACCAAGTCAAGGAATCAACTCAACATCCACCAAAACATCACAAAAATGATTCCGAATCGACTAACTCATTGTAAGCTTCCATGTTACTTCGGGATTTCTCATTTATCCTGATGCACACAAAAGAAAAGGAATTGCTTAATAGAGGCTTCATAATTTCCTCCAATTAGTGAACTTCATGATTTCAAAATGTCACATCCAACCCACTTTTCTCCTCCAAATCCTTTACATGGAAAAAGCTTCAAATTCATACAACAAAAATCACTTTCACTGCATTGAAGCCCTACAAATAATAAAAGGCACTGTTTAAACACTCCAGTAACACAAGTTTTCCAACTTACCCACTCTCAGATATGTAGCCAACCCAGAGCTCTGATCTATCCCAAGGCATGTTAGGGTGTCCCCACTCCATCCACACCAATCGTTCTCCCTTAGGATCCATGCGTGGGAAGGCATAGAAGTCGTTGCCACATACTAGCACTTCAGGTTCTAAATATGTATGGAGCAATTAATAAGAAAAAGAAAACATCCTGATTATTAACCAGGGCTTCAACTTAATAAACAGAAGGAATGTCATCAGTTGATATATCTATCTATCTGGTTCTCATAGTTTCCTACCTTGTAAACCGCGGTCACTGAGGTCTGTAGCAACAATTGTATTAGTCGGATTTAAGTTACTCTTGCGGTGATCTGACAAGATAAAGAGAAAAATAATTCAAACAGAGAATTGCAGGATTCAGTGATAGATAAATCTCTATCATCTTGATTAAGATATATATATCAAATGGTAGTTCTCTATCTTACTAATCGACAAAAGCTTTGGAAAAAAGATCAACCTTCCCTAACGACAATGAAACGCTGGAAGCGTGAATCAAACACTCCATCAGCATAGCAGACTAGAGGTCCACCATAATCTGGAGTAATTGGAATGGGAGAAGAATCTGCCAGAAAAAAAGCACATTTAGTCTCATTTTTCCAAATAGAAAAGAGGCCTTTTAAGAGTTATACATCATGGACACTAATAGTTCTCAACCATCTTTGCTTATACAGATATAGTCTATCATCCTTGACATCTCCGCCCAAGGAATTATCATGACAACATTTTTGGAAGTACCACCTAATTTTTAAGGCCAATTAGTCTAACCACTACTCTCCAAAATGACTCGTATGTTCCAAGCCTGTATCAACTTTATAACTGCAAAAAATGTCAAATAGCAAACTGCTAGGGCTATGAGCAAAATGAAGTTACCTCCAGGAACAATCAACTGCTTATATAGTCTTTGATCCTCGTAATTTGAGAATACTACAGTATCCCCTGAGACTGCAAAGGCACCACCTCCATATTCATGAGCCAATGTTCGCACTGCAAATCCTTTAGGAGTTATGTCCACAGGTTCTTCATCAAGCTTCTCAGGCTCTTTAACGAGGACACCTCGCCTAACATACAAAATCAAGGGCAATCATATCATCAGTGAAAAAGCAGTACATTAGCACTACAATCCCAGCCCATGATATGATCTTGCTTGTATATTTTGCACATTAGAAAGCCACTTAATTTTACTTTTCCTACATTCAACAATAAAAGAGAACACAATCTCATGAAAAATAAAAAAAAACTTGGTAAAAAGAGGTGAGAAGCAATCTTCTTCTTTGGTTTTTGTTATTTTTATAATTTCTAATTTTTTTCATATCCTAAAATAATCATGTCTGTATTACGCACAGTTGACATACTAAGAAATCGGAGATGGTGTTGAAAGTAGCCATCAAATATGTTTCTGCAAATTTAGGGCATTACTTCAATGTCAGTATGTCACCGGCAGGGAACCACTAGAAAAGGACAACTACACAGGTTTTCAGGTAAGTATTTCCCATAGAAAGAAGGTTGTGTAACATGAGCAACATGAACACTGTAAATCATCACTGTCCAAAAGTTTGCAATTGGATACGGAAATTATAAAATGCTTCAGATGTTTTAGCACCACAAATCAATCAAGGGAGACCTATTCTAAAGTGGTTGTATGTAGAATGTCCCCCATAATGCATCTGCCGGACTCCATCCGACTTGATCTGTTAAACACTTGAAAACAGTTATTAAAAACAGATCTATATATAATTATTTCCCTATACTGTTATATGTTTTGGAGGGGAGAAATCACTTTTATCCATGCACTGTACTTGGTTTTGCTACTTGATTCTCAACTTTCTACTTTTTTCACTCCTAGGTGAAATCTCGTCAATTTTACAAGAATGTTCACCATATCACTTAGTGAGTCTCATTGTTAAAAAGAAGGCATTTCTTACTCATCATGCAATGCCAAATTAGCTTCATTTGCCAGATTTCTCCAAATTATATCACATGTAGCTCACAACAAAAATTCAAGAATACAATTACAGAAAATAAGGGAGTGAAATAAATTGCAGATCACAAAAAGAATTTGAATAAAATTGAACGTTCTTCCACTTAACTTGATCTTACCACATATACTTCAAATTAAAATCTTGGTTGAGCCTTGACCGTCCTTATTGCATTAGTCAAACATGAAGTGAGTTCCATGTGGAAACTAGAATCACCACATACCCTGACTCAGAAGGACGAGATTCAAGCCAGAATAGGCGACTGCGACCGTCGACAGCGATGCCGCCCAAACGCTTTTCCCCGCCGGAGATGACGTCGGCGGTAATAGGTGACTTCCAAGAACCGTAAGGAGCAATTATCTTCTCTTGCACTGCTTCGGATGAAGCCGTCGAAGCCATTCTTTTCAAGCTACGATGAGTTGTCCACTGGTAATCGAGGAGCTTGGGAGAGGGCGCGAAACTGCAGGGAGCGAGAGTCAAGAAGGACGGCCGAGAGGACAGGGACAAGCGAGCGAGGAAGGTAGATAGTGTCATATCATTAGAGGTGGCAAATCATTTGGGCGATTATATCAAATTGGGTTCTGCCCATTTCACAATCGGGTTCCTAACGGTTAAACCCAAACCCTAACCAAAACTCGGGGATAACTTGATCGCTAATTTTTTTTTTAAGGAAATAATTCATATTGAATAAGCAAAATACATTACTTGACTGGAGTGACCAATTCTGAAGTAAGCAAATCTCGAAGTGACTATTTATTGGAATAACTAGACAGGGTCAAGAGCGGAGTCAGTAGGGTTAAACGCAGAGCTGAGCAGAGTTAATGGTAGAGCCAGCAGAGTCAGGGATGGAGTTGAACAGAGTCAAAGGCGGAACCAACAAGTCCAAAGATGGAGCTGACAGAGCCAATGGCAGAGCCAGGTAAGGCTGAAAGAGTACAGCCGCCCGATAGCCAAGCAGCAAAAGTCGGTTAATGGGTGGTTGACCGGCTGAAAGAATAAGTCAGCCCACTAAGCTAAGATGAGACTAACCAAGGATGCTAATGCAAAAGGGTAACGCCAGTTTAGATGAGTCAACCTGGCGGAGCTAGTGGATGACTTTGCAGAATGGGTATCGTATTCTAAAGAGTAGGTCACAAGCTTTTCAATGCAGGCAGTTAAATTTTTTGAGTTGATAGACTTATAGATGCGCTAAAAGCAGATAGCTAACTTGCAGGGTATGCATCCAAGCTGTTTGAACATGTGCCTTTTGGCGAAGCATGAAAACTGATGAAGGTATAGAAAATGACATGATAAATCATCTACAAGATCAGGGCAGGTGAGTAGATATGAAGGCATCATTATAAAGCGCACCAGGCGCTTCAGAAGAACAAGGCGGGTAAACGGTACCACAGCCGCCGAGGCTGCAATAGCTACAGTGGAACGTGGAATGATAGTGGAATAAAACAGAATGTAGAATGGAGCTTTCGTCGTTCACCATTTACCACCATACTTGTAAAATCGGTGAGTAGAGTGCACCACCAGTAAGACGAATAAGAGAAAAAAAAACAAATGGAAAAGTGGGAAGAAGAGTTTCCTTACTCTAGATATTATTTTTTTTGTTCTATCTTGGGTGGCTTGTTGGGATTCTATCTCGGGGGTTGTTTGTAACCGATTTTACATAATGGATTTACTTTAGGAATTTT
>JAODPA010103925.1:0-20736 GCA_025585075.1 Nepenthes mirabilis | reverse complement strand
AAGAACGTGGGAGAAATTGGATTGAAGAGCCTAAAGGCTAAGAATTGGCAAAATCAGAAGTCGGCATAGTAAATTATGAAATGTTAATATGTAAATAAGATTCAAGTTTTAAATAATAATTATGATTTATTAAGCTAATCTAATTAAAATTAGGGTCTAAGGATGTGAAAGATTGGGTTAGAAGGGTCGAAACGGGTCCAAGACGGTATGTGTGCGAAGCTGGCTTGCCGCAGACCTGACCCACGACTGAGGTGCCAGTCGAGCTTGAATTCCAGAATGCAGTGCCCAAGGCAAACCCAAGGTGCACCCAGGGCACGATTTCTAGTATGGGCGGGCCCGAAGTACTCCCGATGTGTACCCGAGGTGCGATTTCCAATGTTATGCATCCAATGCTCGCCCGACTTGCACCCAAGGTGTTAGTCTTGGTACTTAATCACACGATCTATTTTTCCTTTGTCATTTTCACTGCAAAAGAGAGAGAGGAGAGAGAGAGAACGCAGAGAAGAAGAGAGAGAAGGGGAGATCAAGGCTCTCGAGTTCGTTTCTGGCATGGAGCTAGTTAAGGAACTTGTAGATCGGGTGAGGCAAGTGCACCCATATACTTTTCTTTCTCTTGTTTCTCTCTTTGTTCCATTCTTTTCGGATATTTTTATTCAAATACCCATTTAAACTTGTCTTTTAAAATACCATTATCTTAAGCATGCATATATGTTGTTTTTGTGTTCAATTTGGAAGTCTTATGTGGTATTGTGTTTCGTGAAAACCCTAACCCCACACCTCACCATTTTGCCCATTTATTTTGGGATTTTTGCATGATTTGACTTTAAAAAAATTAAAACCCTTACTTATGAACGTGATTATTTGATGTTTATTCACATGCATTTTGTATATATTATTTTCTATATTCTAGAAATTATGTTGGGTGCCTTTTGTAAAGGGATTTGTTGTCCAGAAGTCATAAAATTCTATTTGACTCAACGTTGTAAGGATTTCTAAATTTTTTTTCAAGTTTTATATTAATTTATACATATATTTGAAATCATGTGAAGATTTAAATTCACAAGAAAATAATAATCTGTATCTATACCCAAGACATATGAAAATTTTACGAAGTATAAAAAAAAACTCCACAATTTGTTAAGTTTGATGAATCGTTCTCCAGGGAGTAAGAACTTTATGTTAAGAATAAGTGTCGACTTTCCTTTGAGATTAAGTAATCTTGAAATTGGACCAAGAATTTATATATCAGAGGGTAATATTTTTTGACATGTCTAAGATATTATAGTGGTAGATCGAGGAATGCTCCTAAGCCATGGGAGATACTATGGTGGCAAATATTTATAGCCTTGTATATCGGGTTAAAGGTATACTACTTACTACGGGGTGTTTAAATTCTGTGGGTAGTACCTTAGAATGTGTGAAAGCATACACATTTCTTTTTTCATTCGGTTACTCCGTTAGCTGGTAAGGTCTACTAGCCTACTCCCTAAATATTAACGGATTTCTATATGTTTTAGAATTTAAAAGAATCAGAAATAAAATGTAAAAACAAATGTATTCTGAAACTACATTGATCATATTTTATATTTATGCGTCTGTATTATGCTCCTATTTCATCTCTTGATTTATTTTGAGTATATTGCTTATTATCTTTGATTATATTTGTGTATTATTGAGTATTCGACTCACTCTTTACTATTTTCTTACTTTCAGATGAGTACAAGTTTATACCTGATAAAATGGGGTAGAGATTTTCTATTGGCTAGGCTGTGGACTTGGAAGATAATTTTGTAGAGTCAGATTTTGTGGTTTTATATTATATATGGAGGACTTTTGTGCATTTTTGAGGGATGTATTTCGATGTATTTTATGTATATTGATAATATACAGATGAGATTAGTTTTTGCTACGTATTGATGATTATATATGTTTTCTTAGGTTATTATGGTTTGATTTTAGGTTTCTAGTGGCATCTTTATGTACCGACATTGTATTTGGAGATATGATATTAGAGCCACGAATAAATTGTGGCATTTTTGGATTCTGTGTGTTTGTTAGTGTACTATGTATATATTTGTACAGGTGAATAGTTTAGGTTTGTGTTTAGTTTGACAAACATTATGCAGGGGGGACCTTGCCAGATCCCGGTTAGAATACGGTCCATCACAGATGTATGGCGATGTTTTGGGTCCCGTGTTTGCCTTTTTTATATAATTGCAAGATATGGTTGAGGTATCGGTGTAGAGGTCTCACATCCAAGGGAGTATTTTGTCTTCTGTAGTATGGTTGTTTGATTGTGATTAGGTTGTTGACGGATATTAGGACATGGTCCATCACAGGGATGGCATCAAATAAATGTTAAGGAGATGCCTTAAGGAATTAGGTTTGATCCATGTCGGTTTGAGGTCCTAGTATGGTTGATGTTGTTTCGAGGTCTAAGTTTGATAGAAATTGACCTATGATTTGATTTGTATCCTGATGGAGCTAGGGCCTTAAGTCAGATTTTAGATGGAATAAGTGATTTAACCGAATCTTTAATATTTGGATGACCAGATTGAAACCATGATAGGTCATAGTAGAGGAGTTAGATCCAGCTTAAGATGGACCAAGAAGAGGAGTATCTTAATATCATGGGGAAATGGCCGACGTCATGGAAACTATGGCTCATGGGCAATGCCATTCAGCTAAAGGAAATCCAAGAAGGACTGCTTACGATCGGTTCATGAACGAATAGGAACCGAAATTCATGGGAGATCTAGATCTTGCTAAGGCTGAGAATTGGATTTAGTGGATTGAAAAGGTGTTTGCGGTGATCCGATACCCCGAGGAAGACAAAGTGACGTTTGCCACCTAGAAGTTGGAGGGGGATGTGGACCATTGGTGGTCTTTAAAGAAGGAAACTTTCGGATTGGAGGATTACTAGATCTCGTGGAATATGTTTGAGCAAGCTTTTATGGAGAAGTACTTTCCAACCAACCTCCAGGAGCAAAAGGAGGATGAGTTTATATGGCTTCGACAGGGAAACCTTACCGTAGTTGAGTATGATGCAAAATTTACGAAGCTATCTCACTATACTCCGCATTTGATCCCCAATGAGCCCATGAAAGCGCAAAACTTTTAGCAAGGGTTGAGAGATGAGATTTGGAGGCAACTCGTCACCCACAAATTGCGAACGTATGGAGATGTCCTAGACCATGCTTTGCTATTCAAGAAGGTATTCAAGAGTGTAAATTTTTTTAAAAAGAAGACATTTAGTAGGGGAGGCCAGAGTTTGAGATCCGAAGGATTCCAGAGGAAGTGGAAGACCATGGAAAAAGGGAAGAAAGAGGCTGAAAGTTCGAAGGTGCCAAGCCCATAGCCAACCTTGCTTGTATGTCCCCATTGTGGGAGAATGCATGGAAGGAGGCCATGTTTCATGTTGCTAGGAGTTTGCTTCAACTACGGCTAGTGGGCCATGTAATTAAGGATTGCCCCCACCCAAAGAGACCGGTAGCCAAGAAGCCTAATGCGGTGGGTCGAGCATTCACGATTACAGCAAAGAATGCGGAAGTATCGCCAAATATCGTGGAAGGTACTCTCACTATTTTCAATGCTTCAACTCTTGTGCTTTTTGTGAGACTCGGGTTCTCAAAATATAGTAAATCATGGTAATTAAGTTACAATAATTAAGGTTAAGGTTAATGGGTTAAGGAAAAATAAAAAGAAATTTGATTTGGAAGCAAAAATAAACACCAAGGCTTCGGCGCCTGAGTTGCGCCCGAGGCGCAACTCGAGCAGATATACAGAATGGGATTCCTGAGCCGCGCCCGAGGTGCCACTCGAGCAGATTTAGCAGAATGTCGCGCCCGAAAGGTGCTCGACGAGTGCTCGAGTGCGACCCATCATTGTTCCTGACGCTCGATGCGATTTTCCTCACCAACTTCGGGCTTCATATATAAAAGGGGGGAAGGGGGAAAGAGAGAGGGAACGACGCAGAGCATGAAGGAGAAAAGGAGAGGAAAAGGGGAGGAAAAGAGACAGAGGAGGAGATCTCGGCCATTTTTTATCCGATCAGAGTAAGAAAAATGGTAGACAAAGGTAAGTGTACCTTGGACCTTGTTTTCCATTTTTACCATTTTTTAATATCTCTATTTTGTTGTTCATACTTTAAAAACCCTTACCCCTTAAGATTTGTTATGGAAATGCATGAATCTCCTGACTTTTGGACTAGATTTCATATTTATGTATATATATTGTGACTTATAACTCCAATTTCATGATTTGGCTTACGTTTTGTATTCAATTTGTGTCCGAAAGTGCCGCCCGAAACCCTAGCTTGAAAATGAAGATATAGTTTTGAGTTTAATCTATGTTTAGATGTATGTATTATGATTTATGGCTTTGATTTTACGATTTGGCACAAGATTTAGTTTCGATTTTCATCCGGAAGCTTCGCATGATAACCTAGAATAAAAATTTGGGAATTTATATTTGAAAGCTAGGGATCTTGAGATTTAATTGTTCATTGGTGCTTTGTTACAATTTATTAGACGATTTGTATCTAAAAATTTTGCATGGAATTGTATTATTGAATTATGGAGGCCCTCTGAAATTATCTGAAAGATTGATTGTATGAATTTGGACTTGGCCTTAAGATATGATGAATTTTGACTATAAAATTATGAACAAATGCATTAA
Source organism: Nepenthes mirabilis (assembly GCA_025585075.1). NCBI lineage: Eukaryota > Viridiplantae > Streptophyta > Magnoliopsida > Caryophyllales > Nepenthaceae > Nepenthes > Nepenthes mirabilis. The sequence continues at coordinate 16,059 of JAODPA010103925.1, read as the reverse complement.
GTTAAGTTAAACGGGTGAGAAATCAAACCTAGAATTATCATACAGTCAGGTGAGATTCTCCAACATGCCTTAGAATATTACAGTGGTAATCAAGGATAACTCTGTCTATGGAATAATACGTGATCCGCCTCTCCTTGGGATGTAATTAGAAGATAGAGATTATCGAACCTTTGAATCATGAAATGAGAATAAATGATTATTGAACATTTGACCTTTGATTGTGTGGATTGAATACAATCTATCATTGATTATTCACCCCCTCAGTTAGTAGGGTATACTAGATGAGTTCCTGAAATAATGAACTAGAATTTTGAACAACAAGTGAGATTTAGAACTGTTTTATGAATTCCGACACATGTTTAGATTGAACTATGCTTTTTTCTTGTTTTCATGGATGCCTCTGTTCTTCGGATATTACCATGGTTTCTATTCTATTGTATTTATATTCTGCATGAAAGCATTTCATTTGCATGTTTTTAAGGCACCTTATTGAGTTTTGGCTCACTCTGTTATTTTTCTCCTCTCCAGATGATACAGTAGAGTTAGTTCTTGATGAGGAGTAGATACAGCCTAGCCAATAGACTTTTGGAAGCCTTAAAGCTATTTGAAAAATTTTGGGAGCTTCAAAACCTATTTTGGGAGTCTGATTAGCTTGAATATAAATACCTAAATTGTGAATGAAAATTATATATTAATGGTTTTGACATGTTCTGTATTGTGTTGGAACAATGAATTCTGCTTCCACAGGTTTAAATAGCTACTTCTACTATCTTCTTTTTAGATATGTACAGGTCCTAGATGGCATCTCTCGTATGAATTTTGATATGGTGGATAAGATTAATATATTGTAGCCATGGATGAAATCATGGCATCTAACGATCCTATGATTGAAATGTGAATGTCTGTTGAAGTTTAAATTGTACAATTGCATACTTTGTTTAGGTTGCTTGTATCTGTTTAGCCCAATTTTAGGAAAAACACCGCTAAAGTTTCCCTAGAAATTATATTATTAAGCTTTGGGCTTTAGTTTCTGATATATGTATTGATGGAATGTATTAGAGGTATAAAAAAAAAGAATCCATTCTGTCACACTTTTAGATTCGGATTCCATGCTTTCATTTGCATCCCCTAAATTTGTTTGCCGTCGTTTGTCTCCTTCAAGGATTTTAGAATATGCTTTGGTGGTGTCAACACTTACAACATCGTCTCTTGTCACTGATATTGTGTACCCAGGGTGTATTGTTTGAGTTAATGGGCTTCAATTGCTGGTGGATTTTATCTTGCTTGAGATGTATGATTTCGATATAATCCTAGTCATGGATTCATTGGCTAGTTATTATGCTACCGTGGATTGTTTCCACAAGAGGGCTTATTTTGATATTTCGAATTGTGAGTCCTTTTATTTCCAAGGCATAGTGCAGAAAGAATCTTCATATTTTATTTCAGCCTTGCACGTAAATCATTTGATTGCAAGTGGGTGCCAAGCCTATTTGGCCTATGCTAGCACGATCTGAAGTCATAAGGTGTCAGTGAGAGATATCCCAGTGATTTGTGAATTTGAGGATATTTTTTTAGAGGAATTGCCTAGTTTGCCTCCGCATTATGAGATAGAGTCCAAGATAGAGCTTGTGTCCAGAGTGGCACTAGTTTCAAAGGCGATGTATAGAGTGGCTCTGGTGGAACTAAATGAACTAAAGTAGGAGTTGCAAGAGCTTCTGGACAAAAGATTCATTGAACTAAGAGTATCACCATGGGGAGCCCTGCGTATTGCTTGTAAAGAAGAAGGATGGATCCTCGAGATTGTGTATTAATTATTGGGAGTTGAATAAGATCACCATTAAAAATAAGTATCTATTGCCGCGAATTGATAACTTATTTGATCAATTGTAAGAGCCCCAAGTGTTTTTAAAGATAGACCTCTGATCGGGTTATCACCAATTAAGGATTAAAAACAAATATGTTGCAAAAACTGCTTTCTGATCGAGATATGGGCATTATGAGTTTTTGGTGATGCTGTGTGGATTGACGAATGCCCCCGTAGCATTTATCAATTTGATGAACCGAGTATTCCAGCCCTATTTGGATCAATTTGTAGTGGTGTTCATCAGTGATATATTGATCTATTCAAGGAGCTATAATGAGCACGAGACACACTTAAGGATTGTACTTTAGACACTCCGAAAGAGGAGGTTGTATGCCAAGTCAAAGAAGTGCAAGTTTTGGCTTGAGATGCTGATGCTCTTGTGACACATCATATCAAATGGAAGCATTTCAGTGGATCCAAAATAGACTTAGGCCATTTTGAAAAGGAGTCGACCAACGATGGTGACCGAAGTTAAGAGTTTTTTTAGGAATGGCCAGGTATTATCGAATATTTGTAGAGAAACTTTTGAGGATTGCAGTGCGGAAGGAAACTAAATTTGTTTAGATGGATGAATGTGAACTTTGTTTCTAAGAATTGAAGAATTGGTTGACGTTCACCCCGATTCTAACAATTCCCGAAGGATTAAACAGATTTGTAGTGTATTGTGATGCGTCTAAGACTAGTCTAGGCTGTGTTTTAAGGTAGCATGGGAAAGTGGTGGCTTATAGGTCAAGGGAATTAAAGACTCGTGAGAAGAACTATCCAACATACGATTTAGAGTTGGCAGTGGTGATCTTTGCTTTGACAATTTAGTGTTGTAAGGTACTGTTTCTAAAAAAATAATAAAAATAAGTTGAAAGGTTTCGAATTCTAAAATATAGTAATTGTGGGGTAATGATGCTAGTATAATCAAAAGTGGGCATAAAGTATTTGAAAAATTAAATACTAGAAGCGAAATAAGGGTGAGAGGCTTGGCGCCAAACTACCGCCCGAGGCGCTACTCAGGTGAAAATAACTGAATTGCCATGCCCGAGGCGTGTTTGGGGTGCATTTGGCAGAATTGGGCCATTCAAGGAGCGCCCGATGGGCGCCCAAGCGCAGCCCTCTTAAGTGTCTTGGTGCCAGAGTAGCGCTCGAGTGCCAATACGCGTATAAATACGCGTCAGGCTTTGTTTTCGGTATTTTACGCGGTGAGAGAGAGAGAGAGAGAGGGAGAACGCGAAAGAAGAGAGAAAAGGAGGAAAATCAAGGCTCTTGGGTTCAATTCCGACTTGGAGCTAATTGGAGAAATCGAAGATCGGGTCAAGGCAAGTACACCCATACTATTTTCTTCCATTTTCTTTGATTTTTATTCAATTCCCTTCGGGTATTATTATTCTGATACTCAACTCATGCATATATATGTGATCTCCATAGTTTAATTATGTACATATATGAATTTCATGTCCGAATTTGAAGGTTTATACCAATTTTCGCACTCCAACCCTAACTCCACGTCTGGGTGATTTCAGCCCAAGATTTTTGAGATTTTTGCATGAATTAAGACTAGAATATCATTGCCCATATCCTAGGTAAGTTAATTTATCGATTGGATACCCGATTTGATGGATTTATGTGGATTTGCGTTTGCGAAACCCTAGACCTGCTCCCGGAGCCCGTTTAAGCTTTTATTTTGAGTTTGATACATAAATTGACTTTGGGTTATAATTACCCATGTATTGAATTTGATAATGTACACATTTGATACCCAAAATTTTGTGAATTACCCGATATGCACAATCGTGTACTGTTCACTTGCACTATTTATGTGCACTACTTACCCGAGCTCTTTGGTAATTTTTGCATAATTTCGCATTGTCTAATTATTAATTAAGCCGCATGTACATTCGCATATGATTAATTGTTACTCCGAAATCATGTTCATTAATCAATTTGAAAGAAATGTGATCTGGAGGTCTCTGAAGTTATAATTGCCTCTCGGTGGTAAGAATTTTTTTTCTTCACTATGTTTATGATATTTGTATATGTAAAATGAGTCATGAGAAGACTTAAATTCGAAAAAAAAGATAAAAGTTATGCAAGTATATGGAGGTAATGCCACAAATATATATGATATATGATTCATTCTCCGGGAGTAAGAACTATGCGAAAGAAGTATGGTGGACCTTCATTCAAAGAATTAGAAATCATAAAACTAGGACCATGGAATTTGTTATCAGAGGTAATACCCCTTGGCCTGTGACTAGCATTCCAGTAGAGACTCGAACATTACTCCGACCGTGTATTACAGCCGGTAGTGCTCTTGGCAAGCCTTGGGATATTACTGTGGAATGACAATGAATGCCTCTAGTTCGCGAAAGGTTAAGGTAGTGTTTTATTGGCCTTGTATGATTGGGTGATAGGCATACCGCTATGCCACGAGGTGCATCGGCCAGTCTATAGGCATGATATGTAGATGGCCCCTTCGCTGGGTTGAGAATAAGTGCTTATGACCTTAGATCATGTAGGGTATCATGATGCTTCCTTGTTCTCTCACACCTTTAGATAGTAAAGCTTACTGGCCCTGATCCGCAAAGATGAGTAATCATGCATAAAGTATATCCCAAAGAGAAGTAAATTGTATTCCAAAGCATATTTGATCATATTCCCATTGATGCATCTTTTTCATGATTGTCTCTTTCCCTTATCTTCGCTTATATTTTCTATCGCTTTTGATTATGATACACTTGTTGAGTTATTAGGTCACCATTACCTCTCCTTATCTCTAGTTTAGCATAGGTTTGATATACCGATGGGATAGTATAGAGATTTGAAATTGTCTAGGCTTGGATTTGGAGGACCATATCAAAGACTTAGAAATCATAGTTTCATTTATGTCATGGAAAAATGTATATATATATATATCTATTAGAACCTTAATGTATATTGTACAAAATGACTAATGATCAAATAGTTTAATTTTCGTTGTCATTTGAATTTATTTACATTTCTGCAGGATATTGTGGTTTATAACAGGTACCTAGTGGTATCTCTGTTGGCCGACGTTGTGTCTAAACACACCACGTTGGAGCCACATCTAAGTAGTGTCATTTGGATCCTGTGTAGTTTTGTATTGTTGTTGTATATGATCGATAGTTGGGATTTTTGGATGTATTATGTATTGTATAGGAGATTGTACAGATTTTTGTATCAGCTCAACAACAGTATTACAGATGAAACTCTGCCAGATTTTTTATAAAAAATACGATCCATTATAATTGGTAGTAGAGAAAATAGATGCCTTAGATTTGATTTGAATCCTATACGGAAGTTTAGAATAGATTAAGATTGATAAATTAAGTGGACATAGGCATGGGACAATTAAGTTAGATTTGATAGTTTTAGTTATCTTGGATGGCTAGCTTATACTTGAATTAAGTTAGAGTTAGATAATAAGTTTGGTTGTCCAGTTTATGCATCCTAGTTAGTATCCTAAGAATAGCCTAACCGCATTGTTTTGCCTTCAGATAGGATATGAGTAACCACAATGGGTCCCAAACGGGGGTTTATCCATGGTAGTGGTCGATTGTGAGGTCGGGAGGAGCTGTAGGGAGACACCTTAAGGCTTAAATTTGATTGGTGATAATTTGGTGTTTAAATTGATTGGTGTTGATTCGAGACCTAGGTTCATTGATTTTGGTTCGAGGTTTAGGTTTGATCGACTCTGGGTTGAAATTCTCGGAGTAGTAATTTGCTAAAAAGGAGTCCTTGATCGATGTATCAAGTATGACGGATAAGGTGGAATCAATGGCTGAAGTTAGAATAACTTGAAGTTAATTTTTGAGGTTATCGAATTCTAGCATATCGATTTATAATCGATTTGGAGATACCTAGGTGTCTAAACTTTTGGATAGCTCAGGTTCTATGGAGATTGAGATGTGGATCCTAAGAATTAAGATAATGTTGCTCCATGTAGGATAGGAGGTGAAGTCGACCTTGGGCAATTGACGTGAAAAAGGATTATGGATTTTGAGGATAAAGAGATATTAAAAGATTTATTTGTGAATGCTTTATGGATAAATGTCTCGTTTCGGTGGAATTTTTGGGAGCATGTTTCAATTGTCGATAATTCGGCCGCATGGTTAGGGATTGTCTTTGCTTCATGATTCGGACAGTGAAGAAGTCCAATGCCTTGGAACGAGGCTTCGTGGTGATGGCATAAAGTATAGGAGTATCGTCCATCGTGATAAGGGATAAAGTCCCAAGATCTTAATGTTTTGATATATGTGTTATTTTGGGATCCAAAATATATGTTTTATTGGGATCCCTATGCTTATTTATTTATCTTAGGATCATAAGCATGGCGCCAAACCCGTGAGGCTATGCTCACTGCGTACCTGTCGCACTCGAGCGCGGCCCTGGCAGTGGGCCTGTATATTTCTATGGATTCTTGAAATATATCTGGGTATTTGTATATTTCTGGCTAATTTTCAGATGTATAGTAAGTTATAAGCTATGAAATGAGAAAAAAATATTTCTGATCTTATCAATTAGGACTTAGGACTGATATACAATTAGGTTAGGTTCTCCAACAGGCTTTAGAATATTATGGTGATAATTAATAATAACTCTATCTATAGAATTATATGTGATTCGTCCTTCCTCAGGGCGTTAACTTAGAGGGTAGTTCCTGTTCCTAACATGCCTTTGGGAGGCATTCCTATTCATATCCCACAAGAAGGGATATCATGTTCCTATTTCTGGCCTTAGATTGTGTGGAGTAAATACAATATATCCTCGATTACTCGCCTCCTCGGCTAGTAGAGTCTACTAGTTGGGTCCTTTTTTATAGTAAAAAGGGATTTCCAGCACTTATAGAATTCGATTATCAGTTTTTGATTTCTGTGACTCATTATGCGGTGTTGTGATTTCTGAAGCATAATGACAGTGAATTATGTTTTCTCCTGATACATGTACCCCTTTGTTTTTGTATATTTCCGTAATTTGGCTATCAGTATGCATGTTTTGGCTAAAAAGAAATTTCTAGGATTTACAAGTTTAATTCTGGCTTTGATTTCTGATACTTGTCCTATTGGTTTATGATTTTTGAACCTTGATTTTTACCGGTTTATGCTTTCTCTATTTTCATGCATTTTTTCGTTTCTACCATGATTGAATATTTTCATGTTTCTGTTCATCTACACTTGTGTTCAGTATGAAAACTTCATATTCTGCACATTTTTATACATTGTTGGGTTTTGATTCACTGTTTTACTGTTTTTCCTCCAAATAAGGATATAGATACGACACCAAATGAGTGGGCATAGATAGAGTTAGCAAGAAAGCTTTGGGAGTCTCAAAGCCATCCTATAGATTTTAGAAAATCTTATAGTTTTGCATGTAAATGTCTTATTTATCGAATGGAGTTATGTATTGATGATTATTACATGTTCTGAAATCTATTGGATTAGTAATTATGCTTCCATAGGTTTGTACAGTTGTTTTCGCTATTCTGTTCTTTGGATTTTGTATATGTCCTAAATGACATCTCATTCTGAGTTTTGAATAGTGGATAGGATGTGTTATGTGAAGCCATAGATGGATATGGGAATTGTGATCATGTGAATGTGTTGTAGGAGAATTTGTGATACTGGATTAGTTGTGTGCTTGTTTAGGTTATTTGATACCGGTTGTATATTTGGTTTTGGTCTAGATATAGAGAAAACTTTGTTAAAATTTTTACAAGATTTAATGTTTTAAATTTCTGGATTTCGTTCAGTATGTTTTTCAATGGAGGGTCCTATAAGGATTATGATCCGATCCGTCACATGATAATTATTGTGGAGTTGTGTCAAAATTGGCACCCAATTTTAAGGACTCTACATAGAACCAATGAGGCACCGACTGAGTGTTCTGCCATGAGGTACTTCAATACTTTTTGGATGAGCAAGACAAACTTAAAAAGTTATGTGTGAATAATTGAGATCGAGTTGCTCAGGAGACAAATGATGTGATAATCGGGCATTATAAGTAATGAGTGATTATTTGATCCATCACTATGGGTTTGATAATCTCTATGATTGATTTGTATTCAAAGTATGGGTAATTGGGAGCTGTGCCTGTGGTAGCCTCCAAAATTAAGGTATAACTATTACTAGTTTCGATAATGCCATTTAGGTTTTGTAGGATCGCTGACATTTTATGGGCTTTATAAATTGGATCTTCCAGTCATGTTTAAGTCAAGGATGTGATGCCATTCCTAGAATTAATAGGGTGTGTAGACCCTACTTGAGGATCGTATCATGGATAGATGCATAGCAATGTGCTCAATTCGGAAAGGAATGTAAGTTGGATTAAGGGGAAGTGTTATGTTGAGTCTATAGTTTCTTCGATAGTATGAATGCAATTTTTTAGTGTTTGGAGCGGTGTCTTATTTAGGAAGGATTAACTGATGTCTTGAAGGTGTGTGGCTTCTTGGGTTTAGCTGAACCTGAAAGGATAATCCGATAAGTATTTCTTGAGGATTATAGCATTGTGAGGCGTTTGGCTTGAGATGATCAGCATCCATTGGAATGAGTCATGCAATGGCAGTCTTCAAGGGATTGCGGATTAGTTGTTGACCTTATTGGTTGGGTTGACCCCTAATGGGTCTAGTAAGTCACATTAGGATATGATCCTTTTGAAGAAGCACTAGGATTGTGTTTCTCGTGACTTTGTATTGGTGGTTACCCTAGGTTAAGAGGGTGTAAAGCCTATAATCAGAATCACTCCACCCATAGTTTGGGATTAGCTATTGTGCTCCTTGCTTTGAGGATTGATAGGTGTCACAGGTGAAAATAGCCATTGTCCAAATGATTCTAAAGGATTGAAAGGTTGTCTCGCTGGAAGAAATGGCCATGTGACTGTGCAAATGGGTTAATCTACTTAAAGATTAGAAGGTGTATTTCAGTGTCCTTCAAGGAAGGCAAACAGTAGTTCTATAATTGGACGTTAGGAATTTTCTGTTGGGAAATATTTGGATGCTCCATAGGAGGTGTGCTAGGATGAATCTCGAGTGGCTTCTTATGTTTAAGCGGGTGGGATGCTTTGCTTCTGGTTTTAGGGGCGAGAGTGTGCTAGGCTAAGGATTTTGGAACCTTGGGAAGAGAAGCCCTCACCATTTTGAGAATGTTAGGGCAACAAAAATTATGGTACTAATTGGGTAATTGAGGAATTGGTAGACTAGGATAGCCCATTCAACGAGACTTGAATGATAGTGGGGATAGGATCAGTTGTCTCGCCGGTATACCGATGGGATGATGAGTTAGATAAGCAATTGAGTTTGAAGTTTTTGGTGATTGTTTCGATTGCGTTGCCTAGGTTGATTGTAGACTAAGGATTTTAGGCTTTACCTAAATCATATTAATGACCTTAGGATCTTCTTTAGGTTTATAGCTACAATGTAACCTAGGAGTCTGACCTAAATTAATAAACATGGGTTGCAAGAGGATTCTTAGTATTCTTATATATGGTTAATCAGAGTAGCATAGCAGGGCTGTGTAGGCCCATGGTCTATAGATTTTAGGATAGGATTAATGTTCCGTATGAATAACCATTCTCAAGGTTTAGGATGAATCGAAGTAAGGGTCGATTAATTGTTTGAAGTCTTACGATAGGCCCGTACGAAATTTTGACTTGTCTTCAAAGTTGATGGATTTTTATAGTCTCCCATGTATAGATGGCTGAGGAAGTAACCATGTAGTAGGATTAAGTCATGGTGGGAGATTAGGAATTTGTCTTATGGTAAGGTTTCAATTTCCGATCAAAAAGTATTAGATGTTGAGGATTTGGATAATCCCAAAAGGATAAGGTTCGCTAGGGTAAATCTCTAACCAAAGATGTATTTTGGGAAGCACTATGAGGAATCTGGAAGGATTACTCCTTCCTTCAGTTGAGATTTGAGGTTCGTTAAATTTCGAGGATGAAATTTCTATAAGTGGGGGAGAATTATAAGGTACCGTTTCTAAAAAAATAATAATAATGAGTTGAAAGGTTTTGGATTCTAAAACATAGTAATTGTGGGGTAATTATGCTAGTATAATCAAAATTGGGCATAAAGTATTTAGAAAATTAAGTACTGGAAGTGAAATAAGGGTGAGAGGCTTGGCGCCTGACTACCACCCGAGGCACTACTGGGGGAAATAATAGAACTGTCGCACCCGAGGTGCGCCCGGTTGCGTTTGGCAGAACTGGGTAGCTTGAGGAGCGCCAGATTGGTGCTTGAGCGCGGCCCTTTCGGGTGTCTTGGCGCCCTAGTAATGCTCGACCGCCGCTCGAGTGCCAATACACATATAAATACGCATCAGGCTTTGTTTCTGTTATTTTATGTGGAAAGAGAGAAAGAGAGAAGGAGAATACGAAGGAAGGGAGAAAAGGTGGAAAATCAAGGCTCTCGAGTTTGATTCCGGCTTAAAGCTAGTTGGAGAAATTGAAGATCGAGTCGAAGCAAGTCAACTCATACTCTTTTTTTTTATTTTTTTATTTTCATTTCATCCCCTTCGGGTATTATTGTCCCGATACCCAACACATGCATATATATGTGATCCTCATAGTTTAATTATACATATATATATATATTTTATGTCCGAATTCGAAGGTTTATACCAATTTTCACACTTAAACCCTAGCCCCATGTCCCGGTGGTTTCGACATCCGATTTTTGGGGCTTTTTGCATAAATTGAGATTAGAATATCATTGCCCATATCCTAGATAAATTAATTTATCGATTGGATACCCAATTCGGTGGATTTATGTGAATTTTTATTTGTAAAACCCTAGACCCGTGCCTAGACCCCGTTTAAGCTTTTATTTTGAGTTTGATACATAAATTGACTTAGGGTTATAATTACCCATGCCTTGAATTTGATAATTTATCCATTGGATGCCCGAAATTTCGTGAATTACCCGATATGTGCAGCCGTGCAATGTTCATGTGCACTGTTTACCCGACCTATTTGGTAATTTTTACATAATTTTACATTGTCTAATTGTTAATTAAGCCGCATGTACATTGGCATATGATTAATTGTTACTCCGGAATCATGTTCATTAATCAATTTAAAAGAAATATGATCTGGAGGCCTCTAAAGTTATAATTATCTCTCGGTGGTAAGAATCTCTATTGTTTACTATATTTATGATATTCATATATGTAAAATGAGTCGTGAGAAGACTTAAATTCAAAAGAATGATAAAAGTTATGCAAGTATACGGAGGCAATGCCACAAATTGATATGATATACGACTCATTCTCCAGGAGTGAGAATCATGTGAAAGAAGTATGGTGGACATTCCCTCAAAGAATTAGAAATCATGAAACTAGGACCATCGAATTTGTTACGAGAGGTAATACCTCTTGGCCTACCACTAGCATTACAGTAGAGATGCGAAGATTACTCTGGCTACGTATTGTAGCGGATAGTGCTCTTAACAAGCCCAGGGATATTACCATGGAAGAATGAAGAATGCCTCTGAATCGCGGGAGGTTACGGTAGCATTTTATTGGCCCTGGATGACTGGGTGAAAGGAATACCGCTATGCCACGAGGTGTATCGGCCCGTCTATAGGCATGATATATAAACGGCCCCTTCGTTGTGTCGAGAATAAGCGTTTACAACTTTAGATCATGTGGGATATCATGATCCTTCCTCATTCTACTGCACCTTTAGTTAGTAAATCTCACTAACTCTAGTTCGCAAAGATGAATAATCATGCATAAAGTATATCCCAAAGAGAAGTAAATTATATTCCAAAGCATATTTGATCATGTTTCCGTTTATACATCTCTTTTATTATTATATCTCTTTTCCTTACTTATCTTCGCTTATATTATCTATCACTTTTGATTATGATATACTTGTTGAGCTATTAATTCACCCTTACATCTCCTTGTCTCTTGTTTAGCACAGGTTTAATATGTCGATGGAACAGTGTAGAGATTCAAAGTGGTCTAGGCTTAAATTTGGAGGATCATGTTGAAGACTTAGAAATCATAGTTTCATTTATGTCATGGAAAAATGTATATATATATATATATTTCTGTTAGAACCTTAATGTATATTATACAAAATGACTAGTAATTAGATAGTTTAATTTTTGCTATTATTTGGATTTATTTATACTTCCGCAAGATATTGTAGTTTATAACAGGTACCTAGTAGCATCTCACTTAGGCCGACATTGTGTATAGATACACCGTATTGGAGCTACATCTAAGTAGTGGCATTTTGATCTTGTGTAGTTTTGTGTTGTTATATGTTATCGACAGTTAAAATTTTTGGATGTATTATGTATTGTACAGGAGATTGTACCTATTTTTGTATCAGCTCGATGATCGTATTACAGATAAAACTCTGCCGAATTTTCGGTAGAAAATACGGTCTATCATAAGTGTACTTTGAAGATAAGAGCTTTAAATGCTTATTTTCTCAAAAGGAGTTGAATATGAGGTAGAGAAGATGGATGTATTTTCTTAAGAATTATGATTGTGAAATTCAATACCAGTCTGGAAAGGCAAATATTGTGGCTGATACTCAAAGTTGTCTAGCTAGATTTATGGCTACTTTGAGGATTAAGGAAATGGAGATACTTGAATGTATGTGGCAGTGTGATATCAAGAGGCATGTCCTAGACAACCGAATGATGGTTTCATTTTTTCAAGTTTGACCAGAGATTTTAGGAAGAACTAAATGAGTCAGATGGATGATCCATTTTTAGTAGACGTTGTCGGAGATCTTAATCAGGATTCCGGAGCTAATTTTAGCATTTAGACCGTTGGAGTTTTGAGGCTTAAAGATCGGATTTGTGTGCCGGATATTAGAGAATTGAAAGAAGAAATTATGAAGGAAGCCCACCAATCTAAGTACACCATTCATCCAGAAATTGACAAGATGTATCTAGATTTAAGGAAGATATTTTGGTAGAGGAACATGAAAAGAGAAATTGCAGCTTTTTTTGGGAGATGCTTGATTTGTCTGCGACTGAAGGCCGAGTGCAAGAAGCCACTTGATTGGTTGCTACCAATGCCCATTCCTAGCTAGAAGTGGGAGGATATATCGACCGATTTGGTTAAGGGTTTGCCAAGGACACTTAGAAATCATGATGCCATTTGGATAATTGTTGATAGGCTCATGAAATCAGCATATTTCCTGGCTATTCGGACTACTTTTTCTAGGGATCAGTTGGCCATATTGTATATCAATGAGATTGTCAGACAGCATAGTGTGCTAGCATCCATTGTGTCTAATTGGGATTCGAGGTTTGTCTCCAAGTTTTGAGAGAGTTTGCATCGTGAGTTGGAAACCAATTTAAAATTCAACATGACTTATCATCGTCAAACATATGGTAAATCACAGCAAACGATTTAGACTTTAGAGGACATATTGAGAGCTATGGTCCTAGATCTAAAAGGTGATTGGGATAATCATCTACCATTGGCAAAATTTGCCTATAATATAGCTATCAGGCGAGTATTGGAATGGTCCCATTTGTGGTTTTGTATGATAGGAAGTGCTGTTCCTTGATTCATTGGGAAGAGACTGGTGATAGAAGGCTTATGGGGCCAGAGATCATCAAGAAGACATCTAATAAAATTAAATTGATTCACAAGAAGTTTAAGATTGTTCAAAGTAGGCAAAAAAGTTATACGAATTGGAGAAGGTCAAAGCTAAGTTTCAAGGTTGGTAACTTTGTGTTTCTAAAGGTATTGCCATCTAAGGGGATTTTGAGATTTGGGATGAAAGGAATGATAAAACCAGGGTTTATTAGACCTTTTGAAATTTTGGGAAGGATTGGCAAAGTAGCCTACTAGTTAGCTTTTCCACCTCACCTGGCCGAGGTGCATAATGTATTTCATATATCAATGTTGCAGAAGTACATTCATGATTTGTCTTACATCATTGAGTTTGAACCGTTGAGGATAAGCAAGGATTTATCATGTATTGATGAACCGATTCAAATTTTGGGCCGAAAAGATCAAGTGCTTCAAAGAAAGACCATCCCATTGGTCAAGGCTTTGTGGAGGAACCACTACTTTGAGGAAGCTACGTGGGAGCGGAAAGATAAGATTTGGAGCAAATACTCGCAATTGTTTCTCCAGTAAGGTATGTGATTTTGATCCAAGTTTCAAGGATGAAATTTTATAAGGAGGGGAGGATTATAAGGTTCATGTTTTCAATTTATGATAATTGTGGTTAAATAAGATAATATAATAAAAAATAAAGGCATTAGATGTGAAAAAATTAGGTTAAAAATCAATTTGGGTTCGATTTTAGGCAGCGCCTGAGAGCCCAGGACGCGCTCAAGTGTAGGATCCAGTAGCCTGGCGCTCGAGTCACACTCGAGACACGCTCGAGCGCAGAACCCAGTAGGGTTGCACCCAAGGTGCACCAGTTTGGGTATTTATACCTACGCGATCAGCTTTCCCGCCACTTTTCTAAAAAAAAAGGAAGATAGGAGAGAGAGAGCATGAAGGAGGAGAGAGAGAAGAGGAAATCTAAGCTTTTGGATCCGTTTTCGGGGTGAAGCTAGTTAAAAAACTCACAGATCGAGTTGAGGTAAGTGCACTCCTATATTTCTCTTTCTCTTGTTGCTCATTTCTTGCCATCCTTTTTGGCTATTTTTGTTTAAATACCCATCCAAACTTAGATTTTAAAGTATATATGTGTTAAATGTATATATATGTCGATTTGCCTTTTGATTTTGAAATATATGTATGAAAAATGTGCTTAAATGTTGATTTCTCTTCCGATTTTAAAGTTTAGGGGAAATATTGTGATAAATTGGAAACCCTAACCCACACATGTTACGATTTATAATTATTATGCTATTTAATCATATGCTTTTAGTATACGATGTTTCACATGTCTAGGTAACTATATTGAGTCCGTTGAATGTGCGAATTTTCTTCCCAAAACTCCCCGTATGTTAAGTATATGGACCAATATTGTGAAAATTGCCCATTTTTGCATTTTTTTTTTCAGAATTCTTGATGTTATCTAAAACCCTGGACCCCAAATTTGAATTTTAGTTTAACAAAATTTGATAGATTAAATGTATATTATCCACATAAGTCGAAAAATGTATGGAATTTATTGTTTATGGTCTGAAAATATATGTGGCTATTATTTTGGTACGTGATTTCTAGTTTATCCTAGTTTTCCAGATATTTCCATGTTGATTTGCTTGTATTGTTGAAATTTTTGCATCAATGAATATATTGAATATTGCATGACAAAAAGAAATAAGAATGTATGTATTGAAAAGAATTATGAAAGTATAAAAGAAAACTCTACAATTTGTTAAGATTTATGAACCGTTTTTCAAGGGTAAGAACTAAGTTATTATGAAGCTAAGTGTGGAGTTTTCGTTAAGATAAGTTAAAAAATTGAACCAAGTATCGTTCAGCGAGTAGTATTCTTTGGTATGCCTTAGGATAGTAAAGTGGTATATTAATGACTGCCCATTTAGAACCACAAGGGAGAGAAAAGCGGCATCTGGCCTCTTCTATAGAGAGATATGTTGACCGTCCATCTCTAGGAATTAGATAGAAGCGTGAGGCCTTAGATTATGTTGAAGTATACACAATCTTTTCTTTGATAGTCCGCTCCTTTAGCAAGTAAAGCCTACTAGCCTTAATCCTTAAAGAAAAGTAATATTTAAGCATATTTTTTGGCTAAGTATAAAGACAAGAAAATTAGATGTACATTATGAAAGCTTTTGTACATGTTTAAGCTCTTGCACACAACCACAATTCCTACTTCTCTTCTGATATGTATTTAAGTTTAAAGTATACATATTCCTTTATATATTGTATCTTATTGAGTATTTGGCTCACTTTTTTACTATTTTTACTAACCTTTAGATAAGTGAGAGATGTAGAAGTTCTTGCTCAACGAGCAAGATTGAAGATATTAGAAGAAATTAGGCTTGTTTGTTCTGATATTGACATATTGTTGTACATTGGACAGGTTTAGGCTATAACGACCCGACCCCGAGTCCGAGTCCTCGAACTCGACCCAGATCGTCTAAGCAAAAATATTGAATCATACAATTATACATCATAAATTAAAACATCAATCAACTTAAATGAACTCAAAATCATCGTATCACTTACATTTATAACACCATAAATGATCATTATTGCATCATTAAATAAACATCCATAATACTAATAATA
>JAODPA010103914.1:0-20738 GCA_025585075.1 Nepenthes mirabilis | reverse complement strand
TTTTGGTAAGCAATTTCCTCACCGACACGCTGCCCCAACTCCCGAATCTGTCGTCTTCTACCTATGGACTATTTCCATGTTTTTCGGTCGTCGTCTTCTTCATCTTCTTCTTCTTCTTCTTCCTCTCTCTCTCTCTTTCTCTCTCACTGATCAATGACAAACCTCTATGTGATGCAACTTTTCCGCTAAATTACTCAGGTGCACAGAACTCCAGTCGGGCGACGGCGTAATGGGCTGTTTCGCCACTTGCTTTGGCAGTTCCAGGCGCAAAAAATGTCGAAGACGATCCATAAAGAGGAGCCCCCGTCTCCCCCAAGTCAGTCCACCACTAGAAATTCTCTAACAATGCATGTCTTTTTTTTTCCCTCCTTATTACCAATGGTTATAAT
Organism: Nepenthes mirabilis; assembly: GCA_025585075.1. Classification (NCBI taxonomy): domain Eukaryota; kingdom Viridiplantae; phylum Streptophyta; class Magnoliopsida; order Caryophyllales; family Nepenthaceae; genus Nepenthes; species Nepenthes mirabilis. The sequence continues at coordinate 20,349 of JAODPA010103914.1, read as the reverse complement.
ATATCATTTCAAAATTTGTTTCAGAAAGTTGAAATTCTTGAAGCTTTTCAAGTCACCGGACACCCAAAGCAATTAAAAATTGACAAGGCCACCGACCTACTACCAAATTCGAAGTAAAATGATTACCGTCTTGGCTTTCAAATGTTGGGTGTTTGAATTTTTTTGCAACGCGTAATTTTCTTTTCTATTTCCTTGATTTTAGGGGCTTTGTCTGAAAGTTTTGTTCGCTTGCTTTTTTTTTTTTTAAAGAGATAAGGGAAGCGAGAAAGTTAATACCGGTGGGAGAAACACAGTCACTTTTGATTTAAATGTCAAAATCTGTGAGGGGATTTCTACAGAGGAAGTCAGAGATGATTTGAAGGAATGCCATGAAAAGAGAGAGGAATCCTCTGGAGAGGAAGTCGGTGGTGATTTGGCAAAATGCTGCCGTGAAATGATAGGAGGCGAATTTAAGGAAGAAACAAATAGGGACATACATCGTCAATCAGATTCACATTCCTCAAGCTTGTTTACTTATCCTCCTAATTGTAGATACCAAAATTGCATAAGCGGAGACGATGAATACAATGACCTATTAGCAGATGATGGCGACAATGATGATGATATTGAGGATGGAGACGAGTGCAATAGTAAACAGATGTTAGTTCACGAGGAGTCATCTGGATCATTATTTTCTTTGTCCATGGATTCAAGGAAGCAAACTTTTGCCATAGAAACAGGGGATAATGAGGAGGTTAGTAGTGCAATCACAGCCATCAACTCACAGGAAACAGAAATAAAGAAAATCAGGCCGAAGCAAAACGAACAAGATGAGGGGATATATGCTGATTCTGTATTAAATCCAGTGGAAAATTTTACCCAATGGAAAGAGGTGAGAGCCAGAGCCGAAGTAGCAGAAGAGTCTGAGGAAAAGGAGAACCTCAATTTGGTTCACGATTTCAACATAACCATTAGTGAAGAGCCTAATTTTAAGCCATCAATGCATAGCCAAAAGCTGAATACTCTTCAATCGAAGCATTTGGATCATGATATCCCTGTGGATACAAGTCTTTCTAGCTGGCTGGTAGGAGCGGGAGCAGCACCCAATACCATCACTAGCCCTGATTCTGTTGGGAATTCTTCAACCTCTGAAAGAACCAGAAGTTTCAAGGACAGGCCCATTTTAGGTGCATTGACTATAGAAGAGATCAAGCAGTTCTCGGCATCCTCATTGCCGAGATGGTCACTTGTCCAGAGCCCAGATAATATGCCCATCATCAGTACTGTGGGATGTTACTGGAACCACACTGGACAATTTACTGATTCAGATTGTGGCTCTACTAGTAAAAGGGTAAAGCACCAGAAGCAAATGCAGTGAGTAATTAGTTCTTTTTCTACCGCTCTCGTCATAATGAATATATGATCTATTTGTCATACGAGTCCAGTGCAGGATAATAAGGGTATCAAGCACCAGAAGCAAATCCAGTGAGTAATTAGTTCTTTTTCTACCTCTCTCGTGAATATATGATCTATTTGTCATACGAGTTGAGTGCTGGATAATAAGGTGGATGGGAAATTCTACACCATTTGAGACAAAAGATGGGAGCAGGGAGCTTTATTTGTCATAGGAGGGAGCTTTATAGAAGGGCATCTCTTTCTGAGAAAAAGCATCTCTTTTTGAGACAAGCAAGTAAAATGGATAATCTTTTAGTATTTTCTAGCCGTGCTACCTATACTTTGCAGCAGAACTGTGTCCAGATGTCTGTCTGTATATTTTATTGCTGGGATATCTTCGTAAATCTGAATGAGTTCTTATAATAATAGTCATTAAGTTTATCTCACAGCTTTTCATTGCAGATGGCTCTATTCAGAATAAGTTACTCTATTTCCATCATTTTCAGGTCTGGTAAGTGCCATCTGTTTCGGACAGCCTTTCCCACAACACAACAGAAAAAGGGGAAAAATTGGAAGAAAGGGGGAGAAATCCTGACCACTAATTTGATTACCAACTCCTCTCATGCGAAATAAAATTTGTAGAAATATTTTCACATGCAATATATTCAATATTGCACAACATTGAACGATAGGATTTGATGCACAAGAGTAGGATGCTTTCATTCTAAGCTAACCCGCCACGGACAATGATTCCCAAATTTGCAGCAAATTTTCTCCGTCGACTATGTCCAATACTAATAACAAAAGGAATGAAACGAAATGATCCTCTTAATCTAGCACAACATTCGAAAATAGGATTTGATGCACAATGTGAAATATTTTCTACATCTGATATGCTTGACATTAATACCAATATTTTTTTATTCATGCATCCATCCTTTTCATTCTCCATCTTCTTTTCCTCACCCCTCTTCCTCCCCTTATCTTCTTTCTGTTCTCTCTGCTTTGTTGTTATTTGCACTGCAAACTTAAAAAGATGTACATACTATTTAAAGAAAATACGATTTGTGGCATATTTGAAGAAAATTCACGAGGATTCTTATAATGGATAATGTAACACCATATCTTGTATATTCTGCTTCTTATGAATTATTCAAAATTTAAGTATACTTTACCTTGTCATTAGGCAATTATACTCGTTAGATACAACCATTGTAAATAAGATCAGTCGCCTGACATGTACAATATAGCTGAACTGCCCAATCACTTGACCTAGGAGTGAATAGGACACAATCGCAGAAAACAAGAAATTAAACCAAAAAAAAAAAAATGAACAAAATAAAAACGCACAATTAATGCAACTGGGCAGATGAATTTTATATTTTTTACTGCTCAGATGGGCAGACCAATAATGCAAATGGGCATATTGTCAGAACTAGTAAGTTCACCACGAAAAAGGATACAGAGAAAATAAAACACAACCAAAGAAAATAACTGAACTTTGAAGCCTAAGATCAAAGTGAATTGGACACAATGGCAGAAAAGAAAAAATTAACCAAAGAAAATAACTGAACAAAATTAACACGCACAGTTAATAAATGATAAATCAAGCTATTTACCCCCCCCCCCTATTAATAGAAAGAATAAAATAGATTATATATTTTTTTACTGCTTATACGGGCAGATGAATAATGCAAATGGGCATATTGTCAGAATTAGTAAATTCACCATGTAAAGAGATAGAGAGATGAAAAATAAACACAACCATTTTCAAAGGTAGTTCAAAAGCCCATTTCTAACTTCACTTCTAAGATCAACTTCGAAGCCTAAAAATCTACTATCCAATTTTCTCTACCAAACTGGAATGTGAAAAAAAAAAAAAAAATTTCAGCAACAAAAGGGTATCATACCTCTGACAACAGGGATATCACGATCCAAATAATCTGGGTATATCACAACCCAAAACAACAACATGGGTATCATGATCTAAATAATACAGGTATCACAACTCAAAATAAATTGTGGTATGGAGTAACCAATAATAGCACTTCTCAACAGTAAATGACAGAGATGATTATTTTAGCACAAAGCCTCTTGAGAGGTTTCATTGTGGTATTTGAGAACATATAAGACAAGAATACTAAAAAATTCTCAATATTGGTTTTTTTTTTTTTTTAAAAAAAGAATCGCAATCAACTCAACTCAGCTTGCGTTCATTGTAGATTGTTTTCTAGCTTTCATACAGGAGAAGGACGAGTAAATGGGCAAGATTTTAAACAGTAAAAAATGATTCTTTTCCAAATGAATTGATTTTCGTTGCCAAGAAAGGAAAAAATAATCTTTGGCATATCAAAGTAAATTATGAGAAAAGATGAGCCACAAGAATTACTTATGGTGAACATGATAAGAGTTACCCAATTCTAACTTAAAAAAAGAGCCAACTTCGGCTTTTTAATGAAGAGTAGACCCAATCTTAACACTCCAAGAAACAATTCAAAATTAGAATTAGTAACAAGTCTTGACTGGTCTAGAAAAAAAAAATACGGTATAAATTCTTAAGGAAAGAATAAGTTTAGGCATTTTGAAAATCAGAAAGTCAAATATGGGCATTTGAACTTACTATATGGCAGATTGCTAAAGCATAAGACTTTCAGGATTTCTTAAAGAGATCAGCTCTTATTTGGATGCTTTGTTTTAGAACGGTGTGGAGAGAGATGTTTCAAATATTATGGCTATGAACTCTCAAGGAAGGAATTAGTTATAATTGTTGAAACATAGGACTTTCAAGATTCAATGGAGAGATCTGTCCTCGTTTGGATGCTTTGTTTTATGAATGATGTAGAGAGATTTTTTGCATTTACAAAGCAAATCAAAGCCATATTGATCCAACTGCACCTTGAATAAAAAACAGTATCACCATGATACAATAAATAAAACGTCGAAGGGACAAGTTTCGTGTAATACATATTTCTTCAAGCATTGGAAGAAGCATCATAGTCATAAAGGAAACACTTATACTGCAATAAATCACAGAGCCAGCAACCACAGCTTCAAGTAAATATTATTCATAAAATATGACATATGAATTCAAAAATAGCAGGAGAAATATAATGAGGAACAAGTCACAAGCCAGCAAGCCAAGCTTTAACTCAATATTATTCATGAATTCAAAAAAGTAGGAGAAACGTAATGAACAACAAATCACAGAGACTTGCTTCTTAACTGCGCTCACATCGCTCCTTCATTTTCAAGTATAATTGATTATCTTAATAGTTCTACGTATGTGAATATTAACGCATTAACGGTTGCAAATGCATAGAAAACTCAGTTTTATAACACCAAAAATCAAAACATAATCCACCAACCTTTAGAGAGATGAATGTCAGGTTACTGTATCTTTAGAGAGAGAAAGAAAGATGAAAGGAAATTTTCGTTCCGAATTATAACATTGTTTCAACCCCTTTTTAATCTGCGGAAGTAATTAAAATATAAATATTTAATACACATAAAGAATATTTAAATCTAAATGATATGAGTAATAACAAGTATAAAAAGTAATACAATAAGCAATAAAGACGTATTTTTTGGCGACGATGGGAAAAATCAATAATCGCAACTATCGAGAAAAACCTTCCAGGCTTTAACGGTTATGGAAGATAGGCAATATGAAAATCAACTTACAGACCGGATAGTACAAACGCGCTAATCTAATCGACTTACTCTCGTCTTGTAATCCCTACCAATGAACTCTTTAAATTTGACCACAATAATGGAACCGGATACTTTTCGGTCTTCAAATTAATCTTTTCTCACAAACCATTTGAAATGTCGTACACCACTGGAGCCCAATATTCACACTACCGACATCGCCACGAAGATTAACAGGTGGGAAGAGGTTTAAAGGATAAAGATCAAAGTGGTGAGAAATCTTTATCAAAGAAGCACAATTGTAGGAGCCAAATTTTCTCAAGTGAAGAAATAAAAAACACAAAGGAGAGGATTTTCTCTGTTGAAACGACCATCCAAAAAGATCTCCAGCAAATTAGGATAAAGAAACATAAGATTAATATAAAGAGAGAGGCCAAAAAACACGGTTAAAATTATAACCGTTGAGATAGTGTGCCCCAGCGCTCGAGCGCCCCAGGGGCACGCAGCAGGCACACCTAGGATTTTCCTGGCATGCACTGCGGCGCTTGAGAGCGGGTTAGGTGGCCCTCGAGTGTGCCTGTTCTGGAAATTGCGCTCGATGTTGAGTGACGCCTTAGGCACTCATCGAGCACACACCTTCTGAAAAACGCGCCTCAGTGGCGCCTAAGGTGCTCATCGAGCGCCCACATTTTAGAAAATGCGTCTCAAGCGCAGATCGGGCGACAGGAAGGCGTTGAGGCTGATTTTGTAGCGGTGACGACCATCGGATATGAGACTGATGAAGATCTTTTAGGCAATACGATATCGTAGATAACGAATGATCCGATATCGTCACGGAATATGCCAACACAAAATACGACTAACAATTTTTCTCTTTGGCAATTCTATGACAAAACCTCATACAAAATAAGAAAATAAAATACAAGATAATCACGAGTTCAGATACCACCAAGATAGAACCCGTATATGAAAATTGACTCCTAGATATAATTGATACAATACATAACGAAGTACTTAAAAAAATATAAGCTGCCGAGCTGCTATGTGCTAGGGGAGAACTGCTATTCCTGGACAACCATGGTTAGTACAATAATAAATAATAGTAGAAAAATAATAGTAGGAGACAAATAGAATATATCATAGCACAGGAAAACTATGGATTAACAGAACAAATGATAATAACTAATCATAAAAGAACTCCCCCTAACAAGGATAACTTTCCCCTATCTCCCCCTAAAATAAATAACTAAACCTCCATCTAAGGAAGAGATCTGCTCCCCTTTTTTTATTACGAATGACCAAAAAGTAATGGAATTCACTCTTCTTAAATCATATTTTCTTACCATGTTTTATAATGTTGTTTAAATTTGTCACTTAATCATTTAGAAGGTTGATATGGTTAATGAGGTACTCTATCTTTGGGTTTTGCCAAAAATTATTTTGAATCGACGTTACGAGGCAGTAGGGACGAATATGGACAATATTGTCGCAACCATGACATGTTAGGACACAACAATTAGTGATAGGAGAGTTTTTACCTAACTTCCTACTTTGATTTGAAACAATGTTTCTTCTGCTACTTGATGAGGGTGAATTTTCAGTGTTAACAACTCCTCTTGACGTTTGATATACGGGACGGATGGCATGGCATGCCATTGGGTCTTGGCACGGGAGTAGCTCGAACAAAGGCAACTTTGGGGGTAATGTTGGCTTGCACGTGAATTTTAGAATATCCCAAACCCATTTTATTTCCACAAACTTTTCCCAAATCAAGCATTCGATCTAGTTGCTTGGACCCATTTGAAAATTGTTTCAGATCATTGTGCGCAGATTTAAGATCTAATTCAAGGGTCTTGATCTTTTCAGTAAACGATTTAGTCAATTTTTCAAATTCATGAGTTTTGGTATCAAGCTCTATTATTAGCACAGTATTTGCCTTTTTGATTTCTGATAATTTTTGCTTTAGGGACATATTAGTTTTCTAAATCTTTAGACATTCTTTAAATAATTTATTATATGCATCTTGAAGGTCATAATACTGAATATCTGACTCATTCTCAGAGTCGCCGGTTTGATCCAAACATTCTTTTAAATTTTTGTCATTTTTACGCAGAGAGGTCACAAAAGCTATATATTTGGCTTGGCTTTCGTTAGTACTTCTTTCAATACCTTCTTCTTTGTCATCGCTCAAGGTCACATTAGTTTTCAAGACTTAACATTGACTCCATTGGCGTTAAAGATTTGGATATTTAACACGATAATGGCCAAAACCTTGACACTCATAGCATTGAACTCCTCGGATATTTTTCAATTTAAAGTCTTTAATTTTGCGTCGGTCTTTCTTATCAGGTTTAAGTGATATTTTTAAATTCACATTTAGTTTGTCGGATGAGGTTTTATTTTTCTTCAAGAATTTTTTAAAATTCTTAACAAATAAGAAAAAATCTTCATTACTACACGACTTCTCATCAAAGTCACGGTTTCTCCCTTCCCTAACAGATTTTAGAACAATCGATTTATTCTTCATTGACTGAGGAAGTGTGTGCTTATAAGTTTGGAGAGATCCTACAAGTTCTTCAATCTTCATTTTATTAAGATTTTTACTTTCTTCGATTGTTATGACTTTAGGTCTAAATTGCTTATGGAGCGATATAAAAATTTTTTTAACAATTCTATTTTTGAAAATTTGTTCTCCTAAGTTAATGTGGAATTTACAATATCGTTTAATTGTGTATAAAATTTATCAAGAGTTTTATCATCCTTCATTTAGATTTTTTCAAATCTAGTTGTAAGCATTTGTAATTTTAAATTTTTTACTAACTAACTATGTTCATTTACAGGTAATCTCAAGGATGTCCCACACATCTTTAGAGGTTTCACATATAGATATGCGTTTAAACTCTTTGACGAATACAGTCATAAAAATGGCATGTAACCACTTACTATTCCAATTGCACAAATCAATAAGGACAGAACTTTCGATTCATCACCCATAGCACTTTTGGGTGGAGTCCACCTAATTTGAGTGCTAGCCCACTCGCGGTCATCTATCAATTTGAGGAAGGTTCTCATACGAACCTTCCAATAGGCAAGTTGATTCCATCAAAGAAAGGAGAAATGGATAGAGATCCACTCATATATATCTAGATTGGGGGTCACGAATCGGGATAAGTCTCTGATACCAATTGAAAGGAACTTTTCGTTCCAAATTACAACACTGTTTCGGCCTCTTTTTAATTTGCGGAAGCAATAAAAATATAAATATTTGATACACAATAAATATTTGAATCTAGATGATATGAGTAATAACAAGCATAAAAAGTAACGTAATAAGCAATAAAGACGTGTTTTTTTGTGACGAAGGAAAACTCGATAACTGTAGTTATCGAGAAAAATCCTCCAGGTTTTAACGGCCGGGAAGATATGCGCTATGAAAATCAATTTGCAGATCGGGTGCTACAGACTCGCTAACCTAACCAACTTACTCCCATCTTGTGATCCCTATACCAAGGAACTTATTAAATTTGTCTGCAGCAATAAGACCGGACACCTTTCGGTCTTCAAATCAATTTTCCCTCACAAACCGCTTGAATTTCCGTACATCATTGGAGCCCAGTATCCACACCACCGACGTCGCCATGAAGGTTAACAAGTGGGAAGAGATGTAAAGGATAAATATCAAAGTGGTGAGAAAACTTTATCGAGGAAACATAATTGTAGGAGCCAAGTTTTCTCAAGTGAAGAAATACAAAGCACAAAGGAGAGGGTTTTCTCCGCTGAACCGACCGTCCAAAAAGATCTCCATCAAATTAGGATAAATAAACATAAGACCAAATATATAGAGGCTCAAAAACATGGTTAAAATTATAACCGTTGGTATATACGTACCCCGGCACTTGAGTGCCACTGGGGCATGCAGCGGGCATGCCTAGTGTTTTCCTAGCACGCACCGTAGCGCTCGGGCATGGGTCAGGCAGCCGTCAAGCTCGCCTATTCTGGAAATTGAGCTCATCGAGTGCCCACCTTCTGGAAATGCACCTCATGGCTTCTCGGAAGCTCATCGAGTGCCCACCTTCTGGAAAACGCACCTCAGGTGCAGATCGGGCAACAGGAAGGCATAGAGGTTGAGTATGTAGTGGCGAAGACCATCGGATGTGAGACCGATGAAGATTTTCTAGGCAATACGATATTGTAGACAACGAGCGATTTGACACAGTCATGAAATATACCAACACAAAATATGACTAACAAAAGAGATGGAGAGAGTTATGATTAGGAGATCAAAATCACTGAAACATAGCATCATATGCAATCAATTCAATAAAAAAAAAAATCAACATGAAATTCAATAAAATAACTGCCCATAAGCTATAGCAGAGTAAACAAAAGATTCTCCACACAACATTGCCTCTATGATGATCAACCTTCATAGATTATCTGGTTGTGAACTTGAGTCTTTACAAGAGCTGTTAAGGTCATTCCAATGGGGAGGCCCCCGCAACCACCCAATGGCCAAGGCTAGAAGTTGTGTGGATAAATGATGAAAACTAAGTAAACAGTTAAATCACTTGCTATAATTTTCACAATTCATCCACCAACTTTGAATTCTAGCCATTAGATTGATATGTGAGCCTACCCACTACGATGACCATAACAACACTCAATCTTTACATCCAAAATCCACAGAGGCAGAGAGAGGGAATCGGAGAGAGCAGCTTGTGAATGAACCCCCTCTAATTGATGCCAATGCAAGTAAATGCAAAATAACTTATGCATGCAGTTGTGATTATTCTATATACATCACTCCACCCCTCCAAATAGGTTTGTAAAACCAATTTGCAGAAGATTACCATTAAGTTCAAGCATATCAATTCAAGCTAATTCTAGTATTCTACCACCATTTGCCAATGCAAATCGAAATTGTATTAATCACATATCAGAAAATTGTTCCTAGTAAACACTGAAAAACTAAACAATACCTTGCACAACCTACATAAACTCAGATTTGGAATTTTTTTGCTCATCTTTCCATCCATGTTTAAGATTTTGAGCGCCTATGTCATCTGCGAGCTGCTGCAAACGCAACACATCTGATAGTCATGTTAATTTGCCTCATCAATCCTTGCACGCTTCATGGATGGAGAACCAGGCCCACCACTAGCATCTGGGTAGTGATCATCTCTGGTAACAGATTCAGGCATTTTTTTCTTCCCTTTCAAACTATCAGAATTTTCTCGCGGAGCACCCGCTTTCAAGTGATCCAGCTCTGAGCCCTCTGATTTGACACTGTCGATAGCATTTGAGATTGATATTGGAGCTGGAAATGAAGATGCCACCGACTTTTCTTGCTCAAGCTTGTTCTGATTCTCGAGCATCTGTAGAAGACATTTCCCTTGCTCCTCAATCTGCAACTGCAACTTTCTTTGTATCTGCAATGGAGGTAAATTCAAAATTACCATCAGAAGAAAACATGGTAATAGAAAGATAAACTGCAGCATCATCAAAGGTAAATTCAATTTCAACTTGTAAGTGAAATTTCCATTGATGCAGTGAAAATTAATAAACAAGAGCCATGAAGACAAATGCTATAGTGCAGCAACTAGAATGAGTCCTCCATTCACCCCCAAATTGTAAAGAATCATCTTAAATTACTGCAATGGATAACCTCAACTAGAAAGTTTCTTTAGCGTTTATATAGATGTAAATATTGGTTGATATACGCTGATACAGCTCTATCAGTTGACAATTTTCAGAAATTTTTTTTTTAATATATTCAATATCAATACGTATTATTCGATATCGATACGATCGCAATTGCTACTGATACCATTATTTTTATTCATGTTTCATATGTACAAGATGGAAGCGTAAATAAAATTGACAAACAATATCAAACATTCGTAGCAAGGTAATGACCATCAATATTGGTCAATAAATAATGGACCTTTTGGAGCACATCAAGAAGCTTAAATTTGTATACCAATCTCAAATTCAGAGTGAGGCCATAGGCAACAGGCAAATAGTCTTGCGTGTTTAACCAAGTAGACAAAGTAGGGCTCATTATCTCCGGTTAAAATTGGTTGAGCTAAAGTCTCGCTCTCTGAAAGGAGGTTTTGCTTGATTAAGAACTTACTTCCCAATATAAGGAAACTTAATCGATCTTTCACTACTCAAACTTACCAAAGGCCTCTATAGTAAATTTTAGATCTCAGAATATAGGATTTTTACATCAAATTCTATCAGTGCTGAATTTAGTGAAGTTCCGTCACTGCAATATCAGACCTTTAGTCAGTGGGGAAATTCCCGTCATCCCAAATATTCATTTACCATCCACTGCAATAGACAGAATCTGCAGAAGTTCATATGTTGACCATTGTGTCCTTACTCCTATTCTCATTACTATAATGGTAATAGCAGAGAATAATAATGAGTGACAACCATATTTTTCCCATTGAAATCTTAAATTTGTGTATCACATGTTGGTCCACAAAATGCTATCAACTTGTTTTCTCTAAATCTACAGGCAACTTCTGTAAAGATCCAGACATACGGTTTCTGCATTTTAATGAAGATAACATTCTAATGTTCACTTACAAAAACCTAAAATTTCTTTATGCCCTATGAAATTTTTCCTCCAGCAAACACAAATTCATAAGCACTAAATTAATTCAAAGGCCCTCTCGTCTCTAGAGCCATACTCTAAAATTCTCACTAACAAGAGAGATCAGTTCAGCTAAAATCCCCCCCCCCCTCCCCCAAAGAAAGGTTCAGCTTGAGCCAAATACTGCTCAATTGAAGAAGGAAATAAACAATGTAAAAAGAAGAATTCTTCATAGAATGAAGAACATATGATCTAATAAGCTCTAACCAACTGGGACATTCTAAAAAATATATGACAGACAAGCCTCTTTGAAAACAGGAAAAAAAAACATCTTCTAGTTATTTTAATTGAACAGTGATATCAAGCCATGATTTTCTCAGGAAAAGAGTCACTTGATCTTCAAATGAGGCCGTTGTTTTTACTAACAAATAAAGGATTCTAGAATGGCAGCATTCCTTTCTGATATTCATCTGAAGGAACATGTCTTTCCTAGAAAATAAAAATTGGAAGAAGATCTCTATCCTTCAAATCTGAACATTACAGTTATCCTCTCTTTTTAGGATTTATTTCAAGATTTGAATTTATGCTATGAGAATACATTGCAAAGCCTTATTTCACTAAAAAAATGCAACCACACCCACTATAAGGGAAATAAAAATTGATTTTAACTGGAAGGTTTTAGCAGAGGGGTGGAGGGCACAGTTCAGTGGGGATGTGTATGGTATTGGTATAAGGATGAGATTATCACAGGTTTTGAAGATAAAAATGAGATCATCAAGAAAAAAACATAAAAGCTGTGGTTAAATGTTGACTCTTGTTGTCTATACAACTAAAAATTGTGATCCACAAAGTTCCCAATTTCAGATTTTTAGCAATTATTGAATGTACAACTTATAGGGACCTTGCACTACAAAATCAAGTCAAGAATTGAAGTTACCATGCTTGAAGAGTGCAATAAAAATCAATAACATAGATTTTATATCAAGGCTTCCACTCTTATCATTTTCAATATCAACGAGTCAACCAGTTAAGGATTCTCAGCCATCAAATATTTCATGTCCACCAAAAAGATTTCACAGTTGTTTGTCATTTTCTCACAAGGCCTTGGTAGATTTTTTAGGTCGGTATTTTCTTGCTTCTGTTTTCCTTTCAACTTCTTTATTCTTACTAATACTCTCAATGTTCCATCAAAAAGTCGTATCTCTTAGTCACAAGATCTCCCAATCCTAAATCAGTTACTTAAAGCCAACCAACCATCACCGTACATCTTCACTATATATCCGAATAGCCTCCTGCCACTTTAATAACAAAGCATGACAACTTATATCGTAGAGTGCATACTGTTATGCCTTAAGTATTGCTAATTCTGCAACAAAATGATTGTCCCAATTGAGTTCTAATTGAGTCATGGTTTATAGTTCAATGACAGATCAACTGATGCACAAAAGAAGCCTTAAAGCAGTATTTGGAGAATCTAATGAACGGCACTTGAGCAATGCTCACTGGCTCTCAAACGGCACATTATGGTTCATGGAATGCAAGCTTTGTTTGACCTAGCTTTCAAGCAAGCATTGGCACAATGTGGTGCGCGAATGTGGGGAAATGGCAGAATGTGACATGCTTGCTTTGCTCAAGCCAACGCTCAAGCACCGTTCATTTTAGTCCAACCCACATTTTGTAAAACTCTATTAGCAGCCTTCATATACATACCTTTTCACAGAATTCTTCTATATGCTTCTAAAGAGAAAAACAGAGGCTAGGATAGAGTGAAAATTTGAGATATTCTTTTAAGAGAAAACCATAATTTCTAAGATTGATCTTTAAAGTCTAAGTTTGCTCAAACCCAAAAATTTCAAACACTTGTTCCCAACAGTAAGATTTCAAAGGTCTGTTGATGGCATAGATACTGAATTTCTGGTGGTTTTGAAAAAGTTCATGTTAATAAAGGAAGATCAAAGAGAAGAAGTCTGAAAGGAGTTCGAATCCACTACTGGTGAACAAGGCCAAAGTGGTATTTTAATAAGGGTCACATCTCTAGAGTAAATCAGCACAAATTAATACGTTTATATTATATAAGCTATAAGTTGACTTTTGTTTAGTGGATTTACCAGCTTGAAAAGCCTTGAGGGATTTTTCTCTTGAACTGGCAGGTTCCTAACTTTTTCCCTTTGCCATCAATTTGTGCCTTTTGATACTCTGCATTCTCACTTTTTCTAGTGATTTTTGTTGGATTTTAATGATTGTGTCATCTAAAACCAACTATCCTTTACATATATCAGAGTGTTGGATTTTCATATCCTCACATCATTGAATCTTAACCGTAGTCATTTAGGTTGGAATTTTTTTGTTTTTTTACACACAAGCCTAGTCACTTTGATCACAATTCTTTCTATATCCTCCACACACACACAATTCATCATAATTTCAGCAATTAGCCTTTTTATGGTCTTAATTTGATGTGAAGATGTTTGATCAGCTCATTTTCCAATGTCCATAATCAGTTGTCCTGTGACAAGTTGACGACAAAATTGCAGCTGTAAATATGCTTGTTTGAGTCCATTTGGGTCTATTTGAAATGGGCTCAACCCTCACCCACTGTCCCAACAAGATTTGAACCTCAAACCTCTTAGTTGAAATCTTGAGCTCAAAGAGTTTGGCTATTCCTAAGAGGACGAACAATTGCGACTGATTTTGTATCCATAATAAATTGCACAAGCAGCATACCACCGAAAAGAGTGGAATATGTTGATAAGGCTAGAGGTATAGCATTGATGACCTGAGTAACTCAACATTATATATAGGGGAAAAAGTAAATTCCCAGTATGCCATTGCTAGATGAACTTTTTCCTAGGTATCAATTGAATACCCATTGAATATTGTCAACAAACCAACAGATCAAAAAACTTGAACCGTCAGGAGAAAGCACAATAATAGTCTCACTCCACTAAACCCCTTATGAGAATGTCATACCATATGTTGAAAAATAATTATAAGAAATTTGGGAGTTTCAGGAATCGAATTCATGACCACTTGAATATCTCTAATACAAAATCAGAAAGCCAACAAACCATAAGCTTAAACTATTGGGTGAAGGCTAAGGAATAACTTTATACTCTACCAAGGATAGTAAGCTAATTCCACAAGTACAGATCTCAGCTTAATAGAAGGAAATATGTGCAGTGACACCCATATAGCTACAATCAGCAGATTGCGTAGCCAAAAGTTAGGCAAATTGATTCAGAGAACACGTATGGAAACACAAAAGGTCTTTCAGACAGTACAAACCTGCCAGCATCCATGCGAGAGAAAAATTGATATTTTAGTTTCTAATAAAATTCACACAGCATTAAAGCGCAAAATTTCCTGCCACTACAAAAGATTCTACTATCATCCACATACCTCAAGTTGTTCATGGAGCTGCTTCTGAACCTCCATTTGCAACCGTAATGCTTCAGTGATATCCATGCTCCTGCCAGTGGATAACAAAGTTACCATGCTCAACTACCAGGATGATTCACAAATGCAAAAGTCCAAGTTTAAAACAACATAAAGCACAACAAACAACAAAATATTGAGAGACAAATGGACTCGCAAACACAAACTACCTAACCAAGAAAGTGGCCCTTCAACAAGCAAATTACAATGGCCAATGTGGGGGAAGCAGAGGGCGAATATGAAAGAACCAATATGATAATATAACTAAAAGGGTGGTCCATTGAATGAACCACATTGCAATGCCTAAGAAGGGTCATTGAACACAGTGACCTTGCATTCTAGGGGTGCTATCTCTCAATATGATCTCATGGTTTTTATGTTATAATTGAGCAATCTTAGTATTGCACCAAAGCTCAAAATCTTCATGATGAGGATATAACTTTGTTTACGTATTGCTTCAATTAAAAATGAAATATTACACTTACTATAAAATTTTGGAAAAATCAAACAGTGACAACGTACATTTTCCAGTCCAAAGATGCCACATGTCCACAGGTATTCCTCCTGTCTGAACTCCCTGCATATAGAAGATAAACACAGGATTCCAGTCAAAAGATCCTAAGTTACATTGCATACAACGACTTTAAACATACAAGACAGTCATATTTGGATTTTGGTCACAAGCAAATTCTGTAAGCTGTGTGAATGGGCTTTCTTATATAAGTTCAATAAATATCCAAGATTGAAGGATATTCCGACTTCTATCTATTTTTTGAACGGACCCACATCTCTGGTTGATATACCCAAAAAATTGTTACAAGCAGATCTAATCTGGGGCTTTTTGAACCTGAACATGGTAACAAGGACATCATCTAACTAAATACTAGCCCAACGTTGCAATCATTACATCTCCTTCCCCTCATTAGATTACAGTACAATCCAGTGAAGTGTATTCCTAGCCCATTTAAGAATGAAAATATGTCATTGGTTCAACATTTTTTTAGGTACACTTAACTAGTGGTCAATGAGTTAGCAAAAAACATTGATTGCTCTTTGACTTTCACAGGATATTATTATGGATACAGTGAATAAAGGAATAGGATGTATATACCTAGAAAATAGGATTTAGGTCTTCTTCTTGCTGTTGAAATCAAATATCTGCTGAATATGAATAACCGAGTTGCCAAGAGGAAGTATATTGGTAAAGTATTGAGAAACGTATTGAAAACCTTGATTTTGTTGTAAATTTAGCTATAAATGTCAAATTAACATGATTTTTACTCCATTGCAATGCCCTTGAAATGCAGTTCAAACAAGAGAAATATACAATATGTTGCGATTGACATATTATAACTGTTTACATAGACATAACAAGTGCTGAAAACTAAGTTGTTAAAATAAGTAGTTGCAAACAATGGAACCTAAGTGTTAAAAGTATTTAAACACCCAATTGCAGATCCTGGCCCTAAGGATGTGTTGATGTCGATGTTACTTCAATGAAATGGGTTGAATGCCAGCACAGGTGTTGAAATTACTTGGCAAGCTTGTGCAAGTTCATTATATAGGTATCATGTCCTTGTCATAATGAAAAGTACAGAAATTAGGGAAAAAAAATACAAAGTAAGAATGAATCCAAAATTGAATTACAAGAATGCTTACAGGGAAGGAAAATCCTTTCCTGTCTTGCTTATCCTTCTGTGCATCCTTTCCCCTTAGTTCATTATGCAAGGATTCTGAGTTCTACTTCTCTAATTGACAATCTGCCTTTGGAATTTAATTTTGTGAAGGTTTTAATGAAAAAAAGAAGACAGGGCACTTTTATTGAATCAATTTGTTCCCTCGTAGTTTGGACTGCTGCAAATATTTTCTTGAGAGAACATCCATGCGTGACTCATTTGGCCCCATATAATTTAATTGTTTCTAATCTATCTAGTTTGCAGGAACGTCCCTTTAAGGTCAAGTCTTTCCTTCAGTAAGTTAGTCCATGACAGACTTCAGCACTGTCTTCCACTGTGCAAGTAATGAAACAAAACCATAAAACGAGGTTCACCCCATAAACATTAAACTTCTTGCAGAATTTGGAACAACCATATTTCTTGCATCATTTGGAAAAACCATTGGGTGTTTCAAGAGAGAGCTCAGCTCGTCTACAGGTAAGTTTCAGTGTTCCAGAAGAGATGAGGGTAAAATCTGGGTTTGGCGTCAATTTTGCCGTGATCTAATTTCAGTTGAGGACACACCCTTCTTCAAAAAGTGTTCCCCACTTTTTCCTATTACAGGGGAAACAATTATTTTATGGCTTATGCTTCACTTTGGGAGCTCATAACAGCTTTTGATTTTTTGGCATTCAATGTTTAGTTGCGTTCTGCTCTGGGGGATCTCAGCTTTATTGATTTTCTTCCCTTTATCCCTAGCTTTTTATATGATTTACATGAAGATAGTTTGTTGTGCAATAAAATACACCTCTATGAAGAAAACGATTAAGAGGGTCGCAAGCTCAGCGTAATAATCAAATTGCATAAACAGAAGAAGAAAAAAACATGAATATCTTAATGTACCTTCTGAAGCTTCTGGTTTGAACCTTGCTGTCCTGTATTTCTGAAATTAACAGAAAAAAAAAATCTTCAGAGTCATATAGAAACTATCCCCATATCAAACATAATATCAAGGTAAACAGATGAAATCATACTTGCAGGTGGCTTTTCACTTGGTAGATGGTCAATCCTTCAACATTCATGAGCATCAAGATGCCTTTCGGAGTAGCCCCTTAAAGTTAAATCACAAGTTAGCATGGAGGTACAAATGATTTCTAAATATTCTATAACATCTAAAAGGAGACCGGAGCTAAAAGGAATACACACTTTCACTACCACCAAGCTGATTGACAGCTTCAATAAAGGCTTCATGAAGTTCTGGTGTCCAGCGCATGCGGGGCTTATTAAGAGGTGTGGATACAGGATTTGCAACATTGGTCATGTCTCTAGACGGTAATGGATGATGCTGCTGAATCTGGGGCTGATGCACCGATATATTGGAGGATGATTGTGGCACCTGCAACATTTCTTGGCACTTGGGATTGGTCAGTGAAGACAACACTTGGGGATTGGTAAACACGTAATGGTCATGCAAATTGGAATTGGTAAACACGTAAGACACCAAGCACAGACGTGATCCAACAGCAAAAGTTGTAGGTCCAACAACACTACTAAAACAAGACTTAGGGATTCATTAGAAAGAGAAAACATGGAAGAGAAGAATACAGACTTTGGTCCAACAGCAAATTACACATAAGGTCAGACAGTCAGGCATGAGTTGTGTTGAAGAGTTTATTGACATAAGAAACAGACACTGTAACATCAAAAGTAATATAAAGACTATGACAACCATGAAAGCACACACCTTTGATTGCTGGTCTGACACGCTAGAATCAGCAAGAAAGTTGCTCCAAGTAGGGTCTGTGGGATCATCATCCAAAAGCTGTTCTGCCAAATCCTGCCAATCAGTTCTCTTGGTATGTTCCTCTGATAATATCAATCCAGAAATTCTTTCCACCCGACTGCAAGAGGCTGGAACATGGTCAGGAAAATCAAGGAATCTCTGTAGCTGATCAGTACTCCAAGAATTGTCATCGTCTTCTTTGGGATAAGTGATAAACCCTGCGGCTGATCCAGAAGAATGGTGTGTTGGCAAAGAGGCTCCTTCACTTGCGGACTGAGAAATGAAAGCAGGATCGTGGGAAGGCCTTTCAGGAGGTGAGAAAGAAAAATGTATGTCTGTTGGGAATCCAGAAGCTGATGGACATGTGTGTGTGACAGATCCACTCCGGTGGATAAATGGGTGTGCATTTGCAGGGGAAGGGTATGTCACTATTTCCCTTTCTAAGGAAACATGAAAGGGATCTGATAAGTTAGATTTATCTCCCGAATCAGTGGGCAATATTGGTAGAGAAGAAGAAACTCTCAAGTTACTGAAACAGTTTCCAGCTGGTGTCTGCATTGGTAAAGCACGATGAGTATTCATCTCTGTCCACAAATCAAATTCTGCACTGATTCAAGAAAGCTGATTAACCTTGTCTCATATTACCATCGTTTCACTTCAAATTCAACACAATCTTAGACTCTCAACTTTCAGAATCTTAATGTCATCTCTCAAATTCCAATCTACAAAATGAAAATATCAAGAGTTAAGAAAACGAAAAATGAAACACCATCTTTTTCCTCCTCTTTTTCTTCCATCAGAGATGGAACACGGTATTTTTCTAAAATTTTTTTTATCAAAGATGGAACACCATATTAATGAGCATAATACTACAAAACCAAACACCACCAAAATTCTTGCCAAGTAACAAATTTCAGAGCATAATATTTCAGACCATTGTCAAACTTTTAACATACAAACATGGAAGCAACAGATTCCAATTCCAAATAGATGTCCACAGTTCCTGGTATTAGTGGGGGATGAAATTTTGAAGCTTAATGACCACTTATTTGAAAGGACAATGAGAACAAAAGGAGATGCTTCACAATTAGACACTCCACAACTACTAAAACCACACGATGCATCACAAAAAATTCACCACACTGCTTGCGAAGGAAAAATAATTAAAAAGATTCGATGCTCCATCCACTCCACCCAAATAAGAGCTTCACGAAGTGGGATTCCCTACTATTTTATTTATTTATTACAAAAAAACGCCTCTAATCAGCAAAGGCCCATATCTGATCATCATTTAAACGTACCAACACCATCAATCACAATAAATAGCAGCACTTCAAAGGCAAAGTAAATCAACCCAGCAGCAGGGGAAAATTACTTCTGGTACTCTGCCTCAGAATCAACCCCAAAACAATTAAATTTCAAAGCAGAAATAAATAAAATCGCAATATGGCAAACCACTAAAAAAGATTAAACCCATATCAATAAATGGAAGATTATCGAAAATTCTTATGGGCATACACCAAAGGCATAAATTTACCTTCCAAGGCTCGAAATCCCATTGATTTTGATGACGGAAAAGTTATCCAAATCTGGGCAACGAGGCGGCATTCGTGCGCTCTGACTTGCACAAAAAATCTATCTTTTAACGAAGAAAGAGAAGAGATAGAGATTCCAACACAATGGCCAAGAGAGCGCAGACATTTTTCCAATCATTACGTACGATGAAATACAAACGCAATTAAATAATAACAAAAATATCCACATTCCATAGCGTTTTATTTTTCTTTGATTTTTATATTTTATCGTTTATTTTTATTGAATAATTACATTGCATTATAGAGTATTTACAAAGT
>JAODPA010103903.1:0-20740 GCA_025585075.1 Nepenthes mirabilis | reverse complement strand
GGAGAATAATTTTTTTTTTATAAAATTGAACTCAATATGAGATCAATTATATGAGATTATAATTATATGAGATATCAAACTCCCCATGGATCTTATTCTTCTCTTGTCACCAAAGGTTATATATTTACACCCCAATAGTTAGGTAAGAATTATGAGATCATCCATCATCTATAGTATTTTTATTACCTCTATAGTTCTTCTAAAGGTTATTCTCATTATATAAGCTAAACACTTATAATATCCCTCGTCAATAATATCTCATGTATAAATGTGTTTTAAACATTATCATTGTAGCCGATGTTCACTCAAGTTGACATCCCTCAAAGTCAACCTTGTATCCATGACAATGGTCAAACATACAACATCATATCCTACGATCTGTGATAAGCTGTCACTACCCATCTACAACACCTCAAAATTATCGAGCGTACAAGATGTGATCAATTAGTGAGATAAATTCATTCAACACTATTAATTACCCAACTTATTTCGTGATTTATAGCATCGATTGCATATTTTTCACATATGAAAAAGAAAATTAGACTTGGTAACAATAGAGACCCGCTTGTCATCACGAGTCCTCTCCACCTTCCTCTCACCACCTTCTTTGTTTTTCCATTTTTACTTGTAGTAATACGTTGTAATGCAACCCTTTTTTCATAATAAAGACATTTACAATTTTAATATCTTGACCTCAACTTCCTTTCGCTCTTGTTACCTGACTAGGAGTGTTTTTTTTTTCTTCCTCGTGACTTTGAGACCAAAGTTTCAAGCTACAAGGATGAAAAACCCTATGATCTTCTCTTCATCTTTTCCTTGAGAGTTACACTCTTAAAAATCTTCATAATCATGACAACATTCAGAGTAGAGTAAGTAGTGAAAATTTAAATGACATCCCAAGAATTGGGTAAAGCGTTTAACAACTATGAGCCAAGAAAATCATCATCAAAATGAATACACTTACCAAACAAGTAATCAGTACTATCTTTGAACTCAAATGAGACAATGGAACTTCCCTCTTGATCCTTCAATTGTGTCAATTTTATCAAATGATATAATTTATTATTAACTATCTTCAAAGTAAAAAAGATTTCAAGCTTATTACACAGTATTCTTGGATGCTTCTTGTCACAAATGTGATTGTAGCCGTTGTAATCAATAACTTTCCTTATATATCCACAAACTTACCCATGCTCAAAATTTTACTTCTCTTCCAATTCAAACTCTGTCTTTTGATTAGCAAATATTGGGAGGGGCATTACTTTAACGAATAAAAGATCTCTCACTTGCTCCTCTAATATCGAAGTTTCTTCCATTAAGATAAATTATTTTGTTGATGCCCTCCATCAATCCAACCAAAAAATAAATACAAGTAAGCTCTCTAATGTCATTTGTTAGGTTCTAACAACCCAAGCTTTGTCAACAAACCCAAGAACTAATCTGCACCTAGATTGAAAATATTGGAACTGTTGCTTGATTCTGGGAAGGAACGAAATAATAGTACACACAATCATAGTAATGATAATAATCACAAGTAACATAAGATGATCATGTTTTGCATGAAAACCACTTATAAATAGAAGAGTCGAGCCACAAGATCTTGGGTCTATAAATAATTTACTATAAATGTGAATATTGTTACAAGAACCCTTGACATTATCTTTGGTTTAATTTATGTAAATGAAAGCAAAAGCAGCAAAAGATGAAAAACGAGTTGAGAAACTACTGGAAAATACTCTAATCAACAATTAGAAAACACACACAAGGATGACAGTGATCGAAACGGCATTTGGAACACAAATAGTTTGCTAGAATCTCTTCTTCTTTCTATTTTTATCTCAAGTCGATGCCCAAATGTGTTTTATATTATCGCAATAAATGACCTATGTTAGACTCATTTATGTGTTGGCAGATTCCATAACCGTGTCTAATCTGTAATTGAGAAAAGTTATATTATTCTGAATATTTGTATCAGAATATTGCTTACTATTAGCTAAAACGTCATGCCCAAATACATACCTTCCGTGCGTCTGACCTGCGCTTAAGCACATTTCCCAAGAAGCATCACCTGCTGCATGCCTGTGGTTAGCTCAAGCCCCATTTTCAGTAAGCATATGCTCATTACTCGCCCGACTAGCACTCGAGCCCCTTTTCTAATGAGCCTGCACCAACTGTTCACCTGACTCACACTCAGGCCCTGTTTCTAATAAACCTATGCCCGCTGCTTGCCTGAACCTTACACGAACGCCGAATCTAGTAAACTCAGTGCTCTAAACACGCTCAAGCTCTGTTGGATGTGTCCTATGAAAGCCTAAGCTCGCCCACCGTGCGCTCGAGCCATACTCAACATTGTGATGCGCATTTCATCAACGGTTACTGTTATATTTTTTTTCTTAGGTTTTCGAGCATCTCTATATATATTAGTCTTATTTTATTTACCCTTGACTTCTTGCTTGCGATTTGGACCGCCATTTCATATCAAAATGTACTCTTTCATACTTATTAATTCTCCACTTGAGAAAATTTAGCTTCTACAATTGTGCTTCATCGATAAAGTTTTCTCACCACTTTGAACTTTACTCTTTACACCTTGTCTTGCCTATAAACCTTTATTGCTGATGTTGGTGGTGTGATAACTGGACTCCAATGGTGTATGAAGTTTTGCTTATTCGTGAGGAAGGATTGAATTGAAGACCGAAATGTATTAGATTCGGTTATTGCGAGCAAATCTAAACAAGACAGGAGTAAGTTAGTTAGATTAGCGCATTTGCATCACTCGATCTATAAGTTAATTTTTACAGTGTATATTTTTCCTATCCATTGAAATTCAGAGGGTTATACTCGATAGTCATAGTTATTGAGGTTTTATTTCATCACCAAAAATTATCTTTATTACTTACTGCTCTATCATATATGCTCTTTATTGGTTATATCATCTAGATTCAAATATCATTTACATATATTGAATATTTGTATTTTTATTATTTTCATAATTTTATTAGTGAGTCGAAACTGTTCGTAATTTGGAACACTTAGTTTCTTTCATTTGCTATTAGAGACACACCCCGATCCACACCCCAATCTAGATACATAGTAATCAATCGCTATTCGTTCCTTCCTATTTTGATCGGAGTAACTACGCGTATTAAAAAATTCGTATCAGAGCATTTCTCAAATCGATAGTTGAGCACGTATGGGCCAGCATCCAAATTTGGTAGACTCTACCCAAAAGTATCATGGGTGATGAACCAAAAGTTTTTTTCTTATGGACAAAATAAGAACTTGATGTATGTAATTGGAATAGTTAAGAGTTGTATGCTATTTTTATAATTGTGTCCTCAAAAGAATTTAAGAGTATCTCCATGTGTGAGACCTTGAAAGAGGCATGGGATACTCTTAATATTACCCACGAAGAAACTAAACTTGTGAAAAACTCTACATTACAAGCGCTCACCACTAGGTTTGAAAAAATTCAGATGAAAGATCACAAGACCTTTGATGAATTTTACACTAAATTGTATGATATTATTAATTCCACGTTTAATTTAGGAGAACGTATTTTTTAGAATAGAATCTTCCAAAAAATCTTGCGATTTCTACCTGAACTTTTTAGATTGAAGGTCATTACTATTGAGAAAAGTAAAGACCTTAATAAATTAAAAATAGAATAATTGGTTGGTTCTCTATAAATGTATGAACACACTCTTCGTTGTTCCAAACGGAATAAATCAATTGCCTTAAACATTGTAAAGGAAGAGAAAGATTGTAACTCTAATAAATAGTCATACAGCGATGAGGACTTTGCCTTATTTGTTAAAAATTTTTAAAAATTTTTTAAAAATAAAAATAACAAACAAATTTTCAAGAGAATATACTTGTCACATAACTCAGTTAAGAAAGATAAAAAGGAGAATAAAGACATAAAAAATTAGAAATCTTAAGAAATTTAATACCATGAATGCTTCGAAATTGATCATATTTGGACCGAGTGTCTTAATTTTACATGTCAGAAAGGAAAAGTATTAAATGTGTTCCTCTCAGATAACGAAGATGATGAAAAATATGATAAAAAATCATCTCAAGAGGAAGACGTAAATTATATGATTTTTAAGACTTCCATTATTAGTGGTGATGAAGCTATGAGTGTATAATCTGAACAATCGAATTCTTTTCATAAAGAATCTGATAATAATTTGATGGTTTTGAAGAGATTTATGACAAACTGTTTAGAAAATATCTAAAAATAAAAAAAATTGATAAATTTTTAAATAGTAAATTAACTGAATTTAAAAAGGCTATTGCAGAACTTAGAACAAAATTGAAATGGTTAACTGTTAAACATCGTAAACTAGAGATGTTGAATGGGTCCTTCACTGCTAAAATCAAATATTTAAAATTGGAGTTTGAAAATATCAAGAATGATATTAAAAAATTCTCAAAGTGACCAAGTAAAAAGACTAAATTATAAGGTAAATTCAGGAAGAAAAATATAGATAAAGAAGAGCAATCTAAAACATGCTTCCCAAATTTATTCTTGTAAAGTTACTCACATTACCTTAAAAGCTCAAAATCATTTACTATGGTATCTAGACAATGGATACTCTAGACACATGTGTGACAATAAAGCCATATTTTCGTCACTGATTAACCATCTCGATGGGACGGTTGCCTTTGGTGATGGAGCGATGGCTCCCATCTTTGGCAAAGGCTTGATTGTTATTTCTGGGCTCTCAAAGTCGTGGGATATCTTGCATGTATCTGGATTAAAATCTAACCTCCTGAGTATTAGCCAACTCTGTGATGAAAATTTTGAGGTGAGATTCTTTCAGGACAAATACTGTATATATGATACAAAAGGCTTTATTATGCTGGAAGGTAGGAGAACTCTCGATAATCTCTACGGGATCAAGCTTGGTCATGTGTTGGGATACCATCCCATTAAAGTTGAGTTTGCATAATTGTGGCATTAACGTCTTAATCATCTGAATTTTCAAAATTTGGCCAAAATTTTAAAGAAAAACTATATTGAGGGCCTTCCAAAATTGTCTAATGTCGGATACCATATATGCGGTCCTTGCCAACTTGATAAACAAATAAGAACTAGCCATCCCTATCTAGATGGCATTCACACCTCATGTCTCTTGAGTTAATCCATATGGATTTTATGTGACCATTTAGGACCGAGAGTTTACGGGGTAAGAAGTATATCCTAGTGGTTATAGATGATATCCATAGATATTCATGGATAGACATTATCTGAGAAAAGTCTGATACCTTTAATCACGGGAAAATTTTATGTGAAAAACTCATAAATGAAAAAGGCACTTCTATTGTGAGAATTCATAGTGATCACAGAAAGGAGTTTGAAAATTTAAACTTCGATAATTTTCATAATGAAGAAGGAATTAAAAATGAATTCTCTGCTCCTATCACTCCACAACAAAATGAAAATGTGGAACAAAAAATTGAATTATTCAAGAAATTGTTAGAATAATGATGGAAAGTAAAAAAGTTACCATACACTTTAGGAGCGAAGTTGTAAGTACGGTCTGCCATATAATCAACCGGGTCTACATAAAATCCAAAATGGATAAAATACCTTATGAACTTTAGAGATGTAAGAAATCAAACATGAAGTATTTTCATATTTTTGGAAGTAAATGCTTTATTTTACTAGATAAAAAAAATCTAAGTAAGTTTGACTTCAAAAGCAATGAAGTGATGTTCTTAGGATATTTCCTTGACATTAGAACCTATCAGGTGTACAATTTTTACACTCAAATTGTTATGAAGTCTATCAACATCGTTGTGGATGATGTTTCCAATGAGTAACCTAAAACTGATGATTGCCCAGATAAAGAAGTTGATCAAACTGAGTCTCCTCTAGATTCAACCTCAACTGATATTACAAAAGAGAACCCCATTGCCGTCCCTATTAAGGAATCTTAGTCAAAGTTAAATTAAATCATCCAAAAGACTTCATTCTAGGTGATCTAAGTGAGGGTATGAGACCGCGTCACGGAGTTCTAAACCTACTCACTTATACTTGTTATGTATTTCACTTAGTGTCAAAAAAGGTTAAAGAGGCCCTAACTGATAAATGCTGGAGTAATGTCGTGCATGAAAAATTAAACCAATTTATTAGAAATGACGTGTGGTCTTTGGTTCCTTGACCCAAACATACTAATGTCATTGGAAAAAAATGGTTCTTTAAAAATAAAACTGATAAAATAGAAATATTGCCCACAATAAAGCCTGTCTTGTCGCTCAAGGATACAAGTAGAGGGCATCAATTACAATGAAACTTTTGCTCCTGTGGCTCGTCTTGAATCTATGAGAATCTTGTTGTCCATTGTATGTACTATGGGTTTTAAACTTTATCAAATGAATGTTAAAAGTGCTTTTTAAAATGGTATCATTTAAGAGGAAGTCTTTGTTGAACAACCAAAGTGATTTGTGGATCCAGCATTCCCGGATCATGTGTACAAATTTAAAAAGGTTTTATATAGCCTTAAACAAGCTCCAAGAGCTTGGTATGAGCGTCTCATATTGTATCTCAGTAAACATGGGTTTGTTCGGGGTAGTGTTGACAAAACCTTATTTGTAAAAACGATCAAAAAATATATGCTAGTTGCTCAAATTTATGTTGATGACCTTATTTTTGGTACTACTGTAGACTCCCATGTTCATAATTTGCTAGTTTCATGTCCTCCGAATTCGAAATGAGTATAGTAGGAGAACTTACGTACTTTCTTAGCCTGCACATTAGACAACTCTCTTACAGTATTTACATCTCTCAAGCCAAATATGCAAGGACCTTGTCAAACATTTCGGCCTTGATAATAACAAACATACTCGAATACCCATGAGGACTTTCTCCAAATTGGATCACAATCTTGCAGAAAAAAGCGTCGATCAGACTCTCTATAGAAATATGATCGGCAGTATAGAAGTATGATCAACAGTCTCGTATACTTAATAGCTAGCAAACTTGCATGTAGTGTCAGTGTTTGTACTTAATATTAATTCGATCTAAAAAAATCCCATTTAACTACCGTCAAACATATCATTTGCTATGTCAATGGTACATTCGACTATATGATTGTTTACTCCAGAGACTCAAATTTTGACTTAGCTGGATATTCTAATACCAATTGGGTTGGTAATACTGATTATCATAAAAGTACCTCCAATGAATGTATCTATGTCAGTTCTAACCTCATAGCCTGTATGAGTAAGAAATAAAATTCAATCTCCTTGTTTACTATGGAATCCGAATACATTACAACTGGTAGCTGCTGCACACAATTCCTATAGATGAAACAAATACTACTGGATTACAGTATCATCGAGGACACTATGACCATTTTCAGTGACAATACCAATGCCATTAATATTTTAAAAAATTCTATTCAACACTCACGAACTAAACATATTGATATTAGATATCATTTTATTCGTAAACTCGTTGAAACTCAGACCATAACCCCTGAACACACTCCATCCGAGAATCAATTGGCCAATATCTTTGCTAAACCCTTTGATAGTATTCGATTTGAATTTTTGAGAAAGACTATAGGTATTTGTTCTCCTCCCTTAATGATGTAAACTGCATTTTTTCTCAAAAAAAAAAAAAAACTTTGCACTGTTCTATACGCCCACCAAGAGCCTTCTTGTTGTTTGAGTGCCGTGGCTTCGTCCTTTTATCCTCCAGCAGCATTCATGTGCAACCTTATTCCCCCTTCCAATCCCTAGGCACTCTCCCCTCTCCCTCTTCAAAATCCCTCTCTCTACCTCCTCTCGGACCAAAATACTCTCGATCTGCTCCTCTTTTTCACGATTTTGGACATCCTTAGGTTAATTTCTTCTCACTCTTTGGTTTTTGAGCTTCCTTCCGCCATTAATGGCAGTGGTGCTATTCAGTACACGTTGTCCAGTTTTAACCCTATGAACGTCTATTTTTTCTCACAATGTACTTATATTTAGGGTTGATCTGTCGTTATTCATGGTCCATATGTGCAGATCGAGCCTTGCTTGGTTGATGGTCCTGAGTAGGTTTTCTCATTTTTTTGGTTGCAGCGCCCTTGAACTGTGCAACCTACACGCATGAATTTCTCTTTTCTATTTAAAAAAAATATATATGATAAAAATAAAATAAATAAAAACAAAGAAAAAACACTAGAGCAGTAGTTGGCAAATCCCTTGAAATCTTCTCCATTTTTGCATTATAGATATCTGCTCCACGAAAAACTTACTCACAAATCAGTTGGCAAGCACCGCCGGACGGGTGGGCTCTCAACTCTTGATCATTTCATCAATGCTGAAGTTGAAGCCTTGTTTCATTCTTGTATGTTTCAAAGGAAACTTTTCCCCGAATGGGAAGTTAACCTTACTTCTCTCGACCCGTTCATCTCTTCTATGCTCACGGACTATCATTGAGAGCCGGTCCTTACCAATTTGGTTGCCCCTTCTGCGCTTTTAATTTAAAAATTCTACTCTAACATTCATGATTATCAAACTCATTCCTTTTCTACATTTTTTAGGGAGAGTCACCTTCGAATCACCTCGAACATGATCTCTCGGGCTCTTAATTTCCTTGAGTTAAAAATCCCAACTATCCTTATTCCCAACTTTTCATACCACACCACCACGAGATTGCTTCTTTTCTTCATGGTTCTCCCATGGAATGGAATGAGAGGTCTTTCAAAACCAAGTATCTCTCCCCTCAGATGATGGTCGTTAGTTGATATACTCACTAATATTTTTCTGGTTACTCACTTCTCATCCATCCCCCTCGATAAGGCCTTATTCCTATAAACCCTCTTAAGTGGGTGGCCCATTAATCTACCATCCCATTTCTACTCCCACATTATCATTCATTTTACATCTAAAAAGGATAACAACATTCCCCATAGTCGTCTCATTTAGTGACTAGTCATGGGTTGAGGAGTCTCATTTTCAAATCTTTCACATCTGTCGCTTGGGCGGCCCATTACCCACACTACGTTTGCCCAAAGTCGGTCGTACACTCATCGCTTCTTCCCAGATCCCGCCAATCCTCTCAATGAGCCCCTCCTTGAGGTGCCTCCCTTTTCGACCAAGGGTGGCCCATCTTGTTCAAGCTTGTCCTACCCTGAACTCTCTTATCTTGGTTCATCCGATCTTCCTCAGTTCTCTACCTCTTCATCCTTTGTGTTTATGAGCCAACTTTTTAGGATTACAGATCAACTTGAGTGGCGCTATTCTTCTCAGGAGCAACTCTATACTTCTCACATACTACTGCAGTCGGCTATACTTGTCAGTTTTGAGCGCCTTGATTCGTGCTTGGGTACTTAAGAGGAGGCACGTGTTCATTTGCGGTGGTAGTATACTCATCTTTCTTCTGCTCAGCTTTCTTCTAGTGATTCTTCCAACTTGGGTGATGACTTCTCTTTAGCCTTTCGTGATAAAAAGGGGAAGATATTTTTATTAAGGGGAGCTATCTTTGTATATCTTTGCTAGGGGGAGCTATCTTTGGTAGGGGAGCCTTATATTATTTGGGAGAGGAGATATCTTCGTAGGGGAGCATTCAGTTGATTTTGATAGGGGGAGGCTTGTTTAATATTGATTCATGTTTTCTTTGCGCTTTGTTATCTATTTCTATTTGATTCCTATTACAAGTGACTTTAGTTATTATCTATATGTTGACTACTGTTCTTTTACTCTTATTTTCCTACTTTTATTTATCTTTATACTAATTATGGTTGAACAGATACATCAACTATTTTTTTGGCACAACAACTCTTTTGTATTTTTCATATACTTTAATTTTTATATTGTGTCTGGCATTTACTAAATGTAGATTTTTATATATACGGGTTTTATCGTGATGATATTTGAACCCGTGATTCTCTTGAATTTTGATAAGGTTTTGTTAATGAATTGTCAAAGTGAGAGATTACTAGGATCATTAATGTATTGGCATATTCTATGACCGTAACTGGTCTATCTTCGGCGAATGTCGTATTTTCTGAAGATTTGCATTAAAATATCGCTTGTTATTTGCTAAAATGACATACCCAATTTTACTCCTGCCGTGCGCTTAACCCCTCTCAAGTGCCTTTCCCGAGAGGTTTCACCTCCTCCACGCCTGTAGTGAACTCAAGCCCCATTTCTAGTAAGTCTATGCCCGCTGCTCGTCCAACCAGCGCTCGAGTCCTGTTTCTAGTAAGCCTGTGCCCGCTACTCGCTCGACCAATGCCCAAACCCTATTTCCAGTAAGCTTGCGCTCACTACTCGCCCAACTCTCACTCGAGCGCCGAATCCAGTAGACTCAGTGTTCAAAGCTCACTCAATCCACACTTGAGCTTCACTGGATGTATCCCATAAAACCCTAAGCTCACCCACTATGTGCTCGAGCCGCGCTTGAACAATGCGACACGTATTTCACTAACGATCATATTTTTAAACTAGGTTTTCAAGCCTCTTTATATAGTCATATTATTTTATTTACCCATGACTTCTTACTCGAGATTTGGACGGCTATTTCATTGCAAAACCTACTCTTTCATGCTTATTAATTTCTTCACTTGAAAAAACGTAGCTTCTATAATTGTGCTTAATCAATAAAGTTTTCTCACCACTTTGAATTTTACTTTTTATACCTTGTCCCACCTGCAAACCTTCGTTTGTAACGTCGGTGGCGTGAAAATTGAGCTCCAATAGTGTACGGCGATTCGGTAGTTCGTAAGAGAAGATTGACTTGAAAATCAAAAAGCATCCAATTCCGTTACCGCTAACAAATCCAAGGATTTTCTTGGTAGAAATTACAATATGGAAGTAAATCAGCTAAGTTAGCACGTCTATACCACCCAATATGTAAGTCGATTTTCATTGTACAAATCTTTCCTAACCGCTAAATTCGAAAGGTTTTACTCGATAGTCGTGATTATCGATATTTTTTTTCGTTATAAAAAATTATCTTTATTGCTTACTAGTCTATCCTATATATTCTTTATTTGTCATATCATCTAAATTCAAATATTCTTTTTGTGTATTAAATATTTATATTTTTACTGTTTTCGTAATTTTATTAAAGAGTCAAAACTATTTATGATTCAAAATCCTTAGTTTCTTTAAACCCAAAACTAAAATGGGACATTTATACATGTATGGCCACTTGAGCTGTAAACTTGCGGCTCACTTGCGTTTTGTCATTGGAAATCGAGCATAAGCTACTAGTTTGCAGTCTTTTTATGGAATCTTCAAAGAACAATTTTGCTTAAGCAAATGTCACGCAAAAATGCCTTGCCGCCAAAAATCAGAAGAAAATCAATCTATATGTACGACGGACATAGATCCTACAAGAGAATGATTCATCCCAAGTAAGAGCATACTTCCTTGGTACATACTCCCTTATTTATGGTTAAGCATCCATTCTTGATTTCTCTTGGTACTGTGCAGGTAGAAGCTGGTGGGTCCTTCAATGGAAGCATCCATTCTTGATGTCTCTTGGTACTGTCCAGGTAGAAGCTGGTGGGTCCTTTAATGGACCTGGCGGTTGCATCATTGGGGGCTTCTTTCATGAAGGGGCGGCTGCTTCATGGATCGCTTCGTTGATGACATAGGTGGCTGCATTACTCCATTAATAAGGTAGGTGGCTGCTGCTTCTTTAATGAAATGGACGGCTGCTTCACTCGACTGTTTTACTTGTGACTGTTCTTTATTCTGTGGATACCGTTTTAGTTTTTATTGTGACGGGTTATTCCGATCGGCTTGCACTTGCTTAGAAAGCTGAGAGGTTTTCAATTCTCAAGTCACATCTTGAGGTGATTAAGAATTGTGGCCACTTTCCCATGAAGAAAGTCCCAAAGAATCTGTCAATTGTCGAAAGGCCCTTGCAAAGAGCATTTGCCTGTTTAACGTGACAGACCGACATTTTCTAGACCACTTTCTCCTCTGCAATGCTGATTCATGCTGGGAAATTTTGTTTGTATCACACATTGTTATCAACCGCCTCAGTGGAGTCGGTCTTCAGCATCACATTACACTGGCATTTCAGAAGATGCAAGATCCTCAAAGTGGGGAAGTTTACATCGTTTCTAGAGAAAGTTAGAAAGCTCA
This sequence comes from Nepenthes mirabilis, assembly GCA_025585075.1. Lineage (NCBI taxonomy): Eukaryota > Viridiplantae > Streptophyta > Magnoliopsida > Caryophyllales > Nepenthaceae > Nepenthes > Nepenthes mirabilis. The sequence goes on along the minus strand of JAODPA010103903.1, from coordinate 8,638 downwards.
TGTATGTTTTTTATCACTCGAAAAGCAACAAGAATACAGCAGCATTTAGTTCCTCTCTGATTTGGTTTTTTAGGGAGGGGACGGTGGTGGCTTGGGCAGCCCATGAGACGGGTGGTGGCTATCAACCAACAATGCAATTCATGCTTTAGATGTACCGCAGAGCATTCATTCATTGCTAGAAAGGGGGATCTGTTGATACAGTAAAGCTAGCGTCTTGTAAGCCCACTGGAAGATCGAATCCTGACAAGAAGTCGTCACCAAAGATGACGGAACCTGCTGCTAATGCTCCGACACCCAAACCTGCTGCAAAACCAGGTCCGCCACTCCGATCACCTGCTGTTGATGGCATGTTCATATATGTTGCTGCTGCCAAATTATTTGTTCTTGGTAAGAAAGTGGGTATGTAGCCAACATTAGATGGTGGCGGCGGTGGAGGTGGTGTTCGGGGCGGAGCATAGCTCTGCCCACCTGCTGATAGAGGATTCGGTGCTCCACTTGACGGGTTTGAGTAGTTTAAAGGGCGCGACGTTGGTTGAGTGTAAGGGTAATTAATCTGCGGAGGATTTCCTGGCCGGTGATATGGCATGCTGGACAGTCCTTGCTTGGAAGCTTGCTCGAGGTTGGCTTCGGTTGCCAAGGTAAAGCTGTTACTGTTATCCTTCAGCTTAAATCCCTCCTCTTCGTATCCTGCAAAAAACAACACCCTTCTAAATTCAACGTTCATGGCATTGATTCTTAGCTCAATGTTCGGTAGTAGAGGGTGCCGACCATAAACTCTAGTAGTGGAGGAGAGGTAATCGGGTTGCTGCAACATTTAGATTTGGAAATTTTCAGGTTTGTGAAATCCTGAAAATCTGTTGATGCTAACAGATAGCTTGATCAAGTTGGAACTTGAGCAAATGTATCGTTTAAGCTTCATCTTACCTCCTCGTATTTCGTTCGTCTATCCATACCAACTATCAGATTCATAAAAGAAGAAGCATTTCTAGAGAGTGTAAAAGAGTGTCACAAAATCATTTCTCTAGAAAATAAAAAATTTCATTGATTTCAAGTTTTAACTTCTCCAATCTTTCAGAGAAGGTCTAGATCAGAGCTTCATCCAATGACCCTTTTGGGGGTCATTTATCATTCTCGAGAAGCCAAAAGCTCTATGATCTGAAAACCCTAAAAAGCTATTCTAGTTAAGGAACGAATACTGTAGGAGAAGACCTACAAACCTAGATGTGAACCTGTCCCTTCGATTTCCTCCGAAATCCTAATCGAAACATCAATAAATCCTCGAGGTTTATTTGAATTCTTTCTTCTCAACTGAAAGCTTCCCACATCTTCATCTCCTTGTTTCGAAACTCGTTCGCTGTTGGCATACTTGGCCAAGAACTCCTTCAAAATAATAGTCGCTGTTCCGTGGAGCTTTTCCCTAAGGAAAACGGGGTCCCTGCTGTAGACTTCAACATGGAGGGTTAAGTCCTCCAAATTCGAATCCGAGGTATCAACCACACCACTAAACTTGGTTTTCCATACAGGATTCGCGTTCCCGGGAGCATCGATCTTTGTGCAGAATTTGTTCTTCGGATCGATCCAGCCGACGGCGAACCACTGAAGCTTCCACAGCAAGGACGAGGGTAGCCCCCGAGCAGAGATCATGCAAACTTCAACCCAGATTTTACGCATTTGCAGGCGGGCATGCAGGCAGGCAGTATTACTCTCTTGTGGAAGAAAATGAGAGGGGAGCTCAGCACATACGTCCATCTGTTACTTCAATGGTGGAATTGATACAGAGTTGAAGTTGGAATAAAGTGAAGCTTTCTGCATTATGCAGATGGCTACCTTCCTTTATTCACAAGGAAATATTTTATTCTAACCAAGTTTGAAATGTAGGGATAATCTTTCACCTTTTGGTTTTCCCATTTCACACTAACAACATATGAAAAATTATGAAAAATATTTATTTTCGAATAAAATTTTATTAAACCAAATAGAATAGCGAAAGCAAGTCAACATTAGATCCATTTAATGGGACATAGGCTAAATTGCTGTTATTGCTGTCTAATAATTTTTTAAAAAATATATTTAATTAGATTAGTTGTTAAAATATCCAATGTGTTGGGTACCATGTCCTGGCCCATGAAGAATTGCCAGGCCCAAGAAAGATTCAGCGGCCCGCGGAAGGTCCAAAAGCCCACTCAAAAACGATTAGCCCAGCCCAGAGGTCAAGAAAAGCGTGCAGAGCCCACGCTGGTAGGATGCAACGGGACCCTGCAACGCAATTAATGCGATCGCCGGGAAACCAGCAAAAAGGCGGAAAGCCTAGCCAATAGCGGGGTGGCTGGTGCAGCGCCAACGACTCCCGCTGCCGTCTGCAGGTGGCCAACCAATCCCCGCTCAGGGAAAAATCGGGTGTGGCCGGCAACACTCAGAAGCGTGCCAGCCACGACAAAAGGACAACCGACATGACCGGCGGTCCACAACAGTGACCAGCGGCGCGGTAGCCCTAGCAACGGATATTTTGGCACCCAGAGTCCAACAGAGAGATGCCTATAAGGGTGCTCACATCCCACAGAGAAAGGGATCTCTCGATCTCTCTCGCTCTGAATCTCGAGTTCTCTCTCGAACGTTTTTCAGCATCTCTATCTACTGCTGAACTCCGATTCCAACGATGAATCACACTCAACAACTCCCTTCTTCTCTACCCGATCATAACAAAGTAGCGAGTCGGAACTAAGGATCATCTCACTTCCGCCGGCAATAGCCAGCTCGTTTCCTCCTCCCAACATCTCCTCAGATTACGGGAAAAGTTAGCCACCCGTAGCAGTGCACCGAGGGAGCCAGGCCTCCCACCACCTGCTCATTGCATTCTCTATATCAAACACGAGCACCTCTTACGCTTTTACAGCACCCAATAGCGTACCACTCACCGCGTGCGTATTTCCGTTCATTGCGAAAATTTACTGACTTGAGCGTTGGAGTGACCTCGATGGGAGAAATCCTGCCATACCACTGACCTCTCGTTTATTGTTTGTGTTGTGCAGGTCCAGGTTCTTAAAGACGGAGACCGGACCCTTCTTCCTCGCCGCCGCACGCCAAGGAATTCGAAGGCTCTCTAATCCGTATGACAACTGCGGACCCGGGACACAACACAATGGTTATCTAACTTTTTTTTTTTTAACGTGGCTACTGTTATTCATAGGAGGTTTTAAAATATCAAGTTTTCTTATTTCCATGATAACTGATATCTGCCTTAATAATATGAAAAGACAAGATTAAATCAACTCAGTAAACCATATAGAATTTGAGATATATATATATATACATTTCGTATAATTTTCTATCTTTCATCACAATTAAAATGATCACAGCTATTAAAAACTATAATAATATAATATTAAAAAAACCGATAATAAAGCTTTTCATAAGGGCTGTCAATGTCCCTCCTCTTACCCCAAATCGAATCACTGTATCTCCATTGGAACTTTGTCAAAGCTTTCTTCCAATGGAGTAAATGGGGGCCGATAGGGTTCAGAAGACATTTTTGAAGTCTATTTGCAAAGCAATTTTGATATGATTTTATAAATAACACCATAACTGGAGATGGGTTTACAGTCAGAAGATGCAAATTGGGGTAGCAACTTCGGAAACAAGAGCAATCAATGCTAAGTTAATCATACCCGAGATAAAGAAGTCCATAACAGCCTCCAAGACAAGCTAGCCAACTCAGCTCCATGTTGTTTTGAAGGCAGCTGTTGCGACTCCGACATCGAGGAACTTGTGGCAAAACCACCAGCTTATAAGTTCGAGGGGCTCTTCCCCTCAAAGCATCCTTTTTTAGTGGACTCTCCCTTCGAACTTATACTCGCATTAGTGATGCTCTCATTCAGAATGATCCCGGCTCTCGGAAAGGGTTACCTAGGGAAAGGTTGACCTACTGACGGTGCGCCGCAATGGAGTGAAGTGTCCTAGAGTGAGAGCCGCTAACCTCGACGGCTCTCGAAGAAAGATGGAATGTTACGAATCCCACATCGGAAAGTTTGTGACAGAACCATCAACTTATAAGTTTGAGGGGCTCTCCCCCCCATCAAGGCGTCCTTTTTTAGGATGTTCTTTTAAGGTGGGCTCTCCTCAGACTTGTGCTCGCATCAGCGGCTGCAAAGAAACCATTAAGATTAGAGCCCTTGATATCTCTAACACTAAAAAGACAATCCGTGATGTTCACCAACATGACAAGGACACAAAGAGCCTCGGTCATAGAAGCTGGAACACATTTGAGAATGAAAGGTCGAATCTTGGCCAGGGACAAAAGAGAGACATGGTTAAATTTGCCAGAAAATGAAGAAAATAGAAATGGACTTCTTACACAACTTTTAGTAAGCTGGTGGTTGTAGGAATCGTCTTACAGAGTGAGAGGATTTTTCATCTGTTATTTCTCTCAGTAACAGCTTTGAAGAAAAACCTGATGCGTTGATCTCCATCCTTAATCTAAGTAAATCTTAGCCTTCAAACAAAATAGAGAGATTTCAGAATGCCTCACACATAGGCAGGAGCTTCGACGGGCCCTCCTTTGCTCAATAATAGACTGATTATGGGGATTCAAGTAGACCAGCTGTTGGCACCCTTCAAGATCGGCCATAGCTTTAAGAGTCACCCAAATGATATTGTCCAATTCTGAACTCGGGCGTTTGATTGCGGCTTTGACAACTTCAAATTTGGTCACCACTTTAAACAAGGGGAACCTCGAGACAAGCAGATTCTGGGCCTGCTAAACAACTTCATTAAAGTAAATGGTGAGGAGAAATAAAGTTGTTGACCTCAAGCATACCCTTCTTGCTCCAGAGGGTACTATCCTCCAAAGATAACACAGATTTGAGGTAGACAGATTTGGCTTGGCCCAGAATATCAGATATTCTGCTCAGTGAATTTTAGATTCAGACGCAACGATCAATGCCACTAAATGGTAGAGATAAATAGCTGATGGAAGAGAAATAACAAACCATTAAAAAAAGCATTTTACTGGAATCCCGACGCATCTGCGACGTCAGCGCCGTCGTGTCGACATCTACACCAGAATTCTCGGTGTTGGTCTGCCTCGGCGCCGGAAAGCGGAAGAGGCTTTTGGGTCAAACTATATTTTATCTTTGCGATATATTAATAAGGAAAACCGTCTGTTATTCATTTTTATCTTTATAAACAAATTTTATTGGGATTTGTTCCTATAATTCAGTGAGCCCATCCAAAGATTATTTCTTGGGGATTATGGTAAGAAATAACAGAAAGGAAAAAAGCATAGCATCTCGACATACTAGTCAACCAAGAGCTATAAACAAGGGCACGATCAAGTTTCCTCACTGAGTGAGTAGAGAGCTATCTTGGCGGCTATACCAATTAAAAAATACTCAAAGTGGTTGAGATTGAGGAAATCACAATTGAGAATGCGTCTATCAAGGAATCTATCAACCTCTGCATTGAAATAACCCCTAATAACCTCAGAAGTGTCCCTTGGGGCATTAAAGTCTCCAAGGGCCACCCAAGTTTTACGACTGGGGGAGTTGGAAATCATTTCCATAGTATGTCAAAACTCTATGCCAGACAATAACATCATTAGACCCATAAATAAATGAGAACCACCACTAACTCCCATCTGTATCGGAGCCAATGATACAGTGAATAAGCCGGTCATCCAGAAAGTCCACATTGAGGGTAACCTCATAAGGATTCCAACCCACTCAAACAAGGCCACCTCTAGCATGGGAATGATTAGTAATCCACACCCAATAGTCAGTAATCTTATTAGGTATGGAGTAGATATCAATCGTGCGGACCTTAGTCTTCACCAATAAGCAAGCCTGGAGGTTATAAAGAGCAATGAATGGTCTAACATTACTTATTTTGATAGGCAGTTGAGCCGCCTAACATTCCAATAAGCCACATTAATCATCTGATGGAAGCCAAAGGAAAAGTCTTTTAGGTCCCTCTAAATTGTTACGCTTTGGTGAACCATGAGTTTCCTCCACAAGAAGGAGAGGACATTCTGGTACAAGATGAAGCACTTTCTGCCTTAACATCTAGGATCTAGAAGTTAATCCGGCCAGATTAATTGAATATTTCAAAGTAAGCAGGGTAATAGAATTCAAATGAAGCCGATCTTAGAAGTTTGACAAATAGAAGAGGCACTCAGCTCCTTGTGGAATTTTTCCATCACAGGAGCAATTTCTCCTTGCTTCTCAGAGCATTCCAAGATAGCAAAAGAATTGATAGGTCAGGGCATCACAGGAGCAGTCATCGAATCCACTGAGGGTGGAAACTAGGGTGGAATTGGAAACCCATAGGGGAAAAGGTAACCTTTTTATATTTACTAGGGACTTTACATTGCACATGCGAAGGGATCTTGATATCTTGGGACTCATTGCGATTCCCATCAGAGTGCCCATACAAATTACACTTCGAACAAAGTGAGGGCCTCCAACGATAGTTGGTGTTTATTTTAACCGACGAGTCCTCTCCAGTGGAAGGGTCCTGGCCAACCACAAGGTCAATGGATTCTGAAAGAGGTGTATTAATCGCAATCTCAGGACAGATGTAAGCAAAACCAATACAAGATAAACACTAGGTGTGAGAGTCAGAAAACATAGGCTTCACCACAGTGCTAGAAATATAGCTAAAGCCTTTCAAGGACCAACAGTCCAGAGGGAGGTTATGAAAATGCACCAAGATTGGGATGTGGGTAAACTCATCTTTCCGAAGGGTCATACCAGAAGACCAGATCTTGAGAAAAATTGACATTCTGAAGAAGGCTCAGGGACCTACCTCCAATATTTTGCACATATTGTCAACATCAGAGAAACAAAAATAAGCAACACCTTTCAAATCAGCTAGGACACTATAGAGTCCATAGTTCCCCCATAGTCTTCCTGCAATAGCTTCAATAAGGGGAAAGGCCAATTTTTTCCCTAAGAGATAACCTACTAAATGGTTTCCCCCTTTCGGACCCCAATGCAGAAATTTCAGAGGGCTTAATCACAATCCTCCTTCCCACTGAAGAGGGATGATAGAATTTAAGAGTTCTCAAATTGGCAACAAATTTGGCCACAATGTAACCCTATAGCAAGAGGTTTAAAATCGGATGATTGATTGATAACAGGAAAAATAGGAATGGGGCTCCCATTACCTTGAATCTAGCAAAAAATAAAAGAGTCGGTAAGATTACCTTTACCTTCAGCGAGAGATCTAGGATTCCAGCAGTGTTCAAACATTGATTGTCCAATGCTAGACAACTCAATGCTTTTTGAGATAAGGGCTTCTATCTCCAAAGACAGGCCATTGGGAGGGGAGTTGAATAGATTCGTCGCATGCAACTGCTGAAGAGAGCTTCACCAACTCACCAATGGAGGAGGATGGAGTTTGAAAGTCAAAAGAGGAGAAAGAGAAGGAAGATGGCGAAAGGGAAGAGCAAGGTGGGAGGAAGGAGGATGAGGAGGAGAGGAGCCAGCCATATGGCATTGCCATGCTTTTGGAAGAAAGCCAAACACAAAAAGCCTACGGTTTGTATCAGGAAGACAAGGGTGGGAGAGATGGAAATAATAACTAGATCTAACCTTCCTACTAAATGAGTTTCAATAGTTGAACATCAGAAGTTGAATTAACACATTGCTTGATCTGAGGCAAATTTGGAGGTTTGAGGCCGATAATCTAATAAAAAATAAGTATTTAGATCAATATGGGTATCAATAAAACTGAAAATTAAAACTAAACAATGAAAAAATAACAAACTTGCATCAAATTTCTCTCTTCTAGATTCTATCACTTTATAATTTTTGTTTGCGCGGAACATACTTGGACTATTTTGGTTCCAAATTGGAAATTCCTCATCATTTACAACAAATGATGCTACTAGTTCTCTAATAACATTCTAAAAATAAATAGAGAAGAATGTTCATTTTAGCTACTTCTTTAGCTATTTGATGATGCATTCTCAACCAAATTAGCAAACTTCTTTAGCTACTTCCGTTCACTATTTCTGTAAACAGTTCATTTTACCCAAGAGGGGACTTGCCCATGAGTGTAAGCATCAAATTCAATCAGACATCACAGAAAGCTTGGTTACCCCATTAGAGTAGAAAAGGTTCAGCAACACCACCAACCTTGAGCTGAAGTCGTACATTCCTCACTATTTGCTGGGTTGCTGTTCACAGTGATCATGCTAATCTAGCACATCGATATCACAAAAAAATACATGTTGAATGAGAAAGCGAAAATGTTTATTCAGTACTGAAACTCATGTTAGGGGAACAGAATTACTTAAGCAAGATTGGGAATTTTACTAAAAAAGAGGATTGGGAATTTTACTTGAATTATAAGAGAGCACAAACATGTCCAGTCCAAAAATAAGGAGGCTGTTCCTCTTCCTAGAATGGAAGATCTTTCCATAATGGAACTTGTTCGGTAGACACTCGTCAATTTCAGTAATCATATTCTTCACCCAAAATTGTTTCTAACTTGCGGACATTGCATATGAAACTTGTTGAGTTTTAGTTGCTTCCTTATGGATGTCACAATAAACGAATAATTATCGAAAGATCGCACGATATTCGTGTAGAGATTACGGTGTAATTGATATAGATATTATAAACATTCCAAATTAAAAAAT